>OU898277.1:85920635-86190635 GCA_918026665.1 Diabrotica balteata | reverse complement strand
GAACAAGACTTGCATTATAAAAGATTTTTCTAAATGTAGAATGTAAACCATATTTCGTATGCTTTGTGAAAGAGAACCAGTTTATAACATTCCGGACGACGCAAAAACACTTTTTTATTAGAATATTGGTCGATGAATTATAATCATAGTTTAAAAAACGAATTTATGTGCATATGGTCTACTACAAAAAATGTAAAACCAAAATCTTGATTAAAAAAGTGGCAACCGGTTACTTATAATGAAATTTACCCCCATTATTGATTTCACAAGTGAAAAAATGTGTCAACAAAAAACCAGTTTTAATTATTACAATATTTCAACATAATAGTTTTATCTTGGTTTAATCAGGTGAAAAGAAAAATTATACACAAGTGCTAAAACCACAAGCTATTCTCGATTATAACTTGGTGAAAAAGAGTGTTGATTTTAGTAATCAAATTGCTTCTTACCAGAACCCAATATCCAAAATTCTGAAGTGGTACCGGAAAGTGGCAGTGAAATTAATATTTAATACCGCAGTAGCCAATGCTTAGTTGTTAAATAATAGAAAAGGCGAAAAAGCGACAACCTATCATTGAGTTCAGATTGGTGTTCGCGAAGACATTTGCAAATAAATAAATGTTGGAACGCTCACGACCAGTTACACCCAAAAAATACCATCTTAGGCAAAGCGACGTAGGTAATAAAAAGAGAAGAAAGTGTACAAGATATTACAAAAGTTTAAGAAGGAACATGACTAGTAGAAAGACCGATAGAAAAGTTAAAATAGTTAAAACATACTGTGGAGCATGTGATGGTAAAACTGCAATATGTCTAGTGTGCTTCAATAAAGCACATTAAAATACAATTTCACTTATACAGGAACTAATATTACGTGAAAACGTATTGTTCCTCAAGTACCCTTATAGTATTGAAAATCGTAAATTATTAGTTTCTATTAGTACGTTTTTATTGTTAATTACCTCTGTAAAAGTGAGTTATAAAATTGTTTTTGTAAATTGTATTATATTTGTAAAAAAAATAGATGTAAATAATATGCTTTCGACATCTAAAAAAGCTAGATGTGAACATAAACGTAGATTGACCACTGATAACTTCTATAATAGTGTTCAATAAGCTAGACAATCTAGACAATTGCTCATAGTCTATATTAAGAAATAACCGAATAGACAATCTCTACTTGTCAAAGAAACTAAAAACAACGTGAGATGGTCAGTATTTACAGTCCTGAAGAAATATGTGTGACCAAATGCAGAGATAAACGAGATATATACATGATATATTCAGAATTTCGTTGTCAGAGGGTTAGAATTAGATCAAGAAGAGGATTGATATTTAAAAGAGTTAATTGATTAATATAATAAAAATAAATGTGGTATACACTTACGTGAACAAATGCTGAGCTACTATTCATGTGAACATATAACATATTTCTTATATAACAGTGGATATCAAAAGAAGATTTCCCTTTGCGATTTTAAACTTTCAGTCAATGGGAGTCTTTAAGGACCAAATTCCAAGTACCTACCTATTAAAAAACTGGTAGTCCACCATTTATATTAAAATTTTCCAAAAACTGTTTTAAGAAAAACTAGTTAAGCGCAATACATGATGTCGTATCCTGTTGGCATCACTTAGCCTCTCCTACTCAATTCCTATCTTCACCTCCACGCTGGTACACACCGGTAACCTGAGCAACCCCACTGGAGACTGGGTAACCAACCCCAGTGGATGGTGGGGTCAGGGCAGACGAAGAAGGGAGCCTTGGTCCTCCGATGAAAAGGGGGTTGAGCGAAGGGTTAACAACCCTTCCTTGTAGAACTCAATTGTTGCGAATACAATGGCTAATGAAACAAACGGACGGATCTCATAACAACGAACTCAGCACAGAAAAATGGACATGATTATGGATTTAAAATTTAGAACCCGGAACGTGCGAACCTTCTTAAAGGCAGGAGCTATGATAAGTATGGCAGAAGAACTTGAAAAATACGGAGTTGAAATATTGGCACTGCAGGAAATCAGATGGAAGAGCCAGGGAGAAATTCATAAGAATAAATTCTCACTATACTACTCCGGAAATGAAATGAGACAAGGTGAAAGAGGAGTAGGGTTTATAATAACCAAAAAACTGCGGAAAGCCATTATCGCATTTACACCAATATCAGATAGAATTTGCACCATAAGATTTAAAGGTAAATTTCATAACGTGACAATGGTTAATGTATATGCACCGACGGAAGAGGCTGATGAAGAAGACGTTGAAAGATTCTATGGAGAACTACAGGATGTATGTGATAAAATCCAAAGACACGATGCTGTTAAAACGTTAGGCGATTTTAATGCTAAACTGGGGAAAGAAGAAACGTTTGCAAATATATTTGGGAAACACAGTTTGCACACTGAAACCAGTCAAAATGGACTCAGGGTGGCACAGTCCGGAGCAGCAAATAATTACGTAGTTGTCAGTACTAACTTTCAGAGAAAAGATATCCATAAAGGAACATGGAAAATACCAGGAACTAAGGAAGCAAATCAAATTGACCATATACTCATCTCAAAAAGATGGGCAACAGACATAACTAATGTCAGAACGTATTGCGGGGCGAACTCTGACTCAGATCACTATCTTGTAGGGGCAAAATTACGGTAGAAAATAGCGACAGTAGCAAAAGGGAAAAATATTCAAATCAAAAAATGGAATGTCGAAGAATTCAAAAGCGCAACAAAGAGACAAGATTACAGAAATGCTCTCCAAATAAAACTCAACTGAACTAGAGAGGAAGATACTGCAGAGGAGGAATTTAGACAATTAGAAACAATTATAACAGAGTCAGCAGAGGAAACTGCCAAAAGGCAAAGAAATGCGGAATGGTATGATGATGAATGCAGAACTGCAGTAGAGGAAAAAAGGCAAGCTAGGCTTAACCAACTTCAAAGAAACACAAGAAATAGCAGTGAGATTTATAACGAAAAAAGAATACAAGCGACTAGAATATGCAGAAGAAAGAAAAAGGAGGCTATGAAAAAACAAGTATAAGGAATCGTAAAGCATAACAACAGACGCGAAAGCAGAAAATTCTATAAATGCATAAAAGAAAGCACACAGTCATTTAGACCAAAACTAACGATATGCAAAGACAAGGACCGAGAACTACTAACAAATAAGCAAAAAATTATAATGAGATGGAAACAATATTTCGAAGAAAATCTAAATGCAGACAACGAAAATGATCAGAACGAGACAAAATATTATACGGCGGAGCTGCACATCGAAAATCCGAGTTATGAATAATATTATATAAGTAGTTCAGATAATAAATAAAGTAAAAAACAATAAAGCACCAGGAACGGACGGAATTTTGGCAGAATTATTAAAGCATGGAGGATCCGAACTCTGGGAAAGAATCCATTACCTAATAACATTAATATGGACGAAGGAGCAAATGCCAGAGGAATGGACAGTTGGCCTCATACAGCCAATATATAAAAAAGGAGATAAGAGGGAATGCCAGAATTATAGGCCAATTACATTGCTAAGTAATATACAAAATTCTTTCTGGTATAATCTACAATAGATTATTAGAATACTCCGAAAATATAATTGGTGATTATCAAAATGGATTCAGACCAAATAAAGCCACTACAGATAACATATTCATACTAAGAACGATACAAGAAAAAGCTTATGAATACGACATGGACCTATATACTATGTATATAGACTTTAAACAATCTTTTGATAGTGTGACAAGAGACAGAATGCTGGAAGACCTGTATAATCTAGGTATACCTAAGCAATACATCAGCTTCATAAAAATGACGTTGCAGGGTTCAAAAGCCGCAGTCAGAGTAGATGGAGAACTGACTCCCCTGTTTAACATCAACATGGGAGTAAGACAGGGAGATGCCCTATCAACCATGCTATTCAACCAAGTTCTTGAGGCAGTCATCAGAAAAACCAATATAACCGGCCATATAAACACCAAATTAGTACAAATTACTGCATATGCAGACGATGTAGCCATCATTAGTAGGAATAAGCCACGACTAATGGAAGTGTTTAAACAAATTGATCCTGAAGCAAGAAAAAGAGGTCTCAAAATAAACGAAGCAAAAACGAAGTATATGACAGTCAAAAGAATAACTGACAATGAAAATAATATCACAATAGACAACTATACTATCGAACGAGTGGATGCCTTTACATATCTCGGCACAGAAATCAATCAGAAAAACTCCGTAAGTAGCGAAATTAATGCACGTATTTCCAGCGGGAATCGTACATACTATGCTAATAAAAGATTGATGACATCGAAATTATTAGACAAAAGAACCAAAATGACTATCTACAGAACACTGATTAGACCCGTAGTAACCTATGGATGTGAAACTTGGGTAATGGCGAAAAAAGATGAAGCCCAACTCAGGACATTCGAGAGAAAAATACTGAGGAAAGTATAAGGTCCGGTACAAGAAGAAGATGGCACATGGAGAATCAGAAGAAACGACGAGGTTAATGAGTTAAATGAAGATTATGACATTGTAAGATTTGTGAAAAGTCAAAGACTGTCATGGCTGGGACATGTGCAGAGACAAAACGATGCAAAAACAACAAAGAAAATGTTACAATGGAAGCCCATAGAAAGGCGAAAAAAAGGAAGGCCCAGAACGAGATGGTTGGATGACGTGGAAGACGACCTGAAAACAATCAACATAAGACAATGGAGAAGAAGGGCACAAGAGAGATCTGAATGAAAGGACATAGCCAGACAGGCAAAGACCCGTCCAGGGTTATGATGCCAAAAGAAGAAGAAGAAGAAGGTGCTGCAAATTAGTATCAGTTATTCATTCTAATGTAAAAAGTTTTTTATTATTATTTTTTTATTTTTCTTTAAGTATTTTTAACTTTTAAAGCAACATTTCCACAAATTTTATTATAGTAAATAAAAAATTATACATTTACATAGTTATTTATTATTTTAATAGAAAACAAATAAACATGAACAGTGCACTGGTAGCATATACAATATATTTTAAATTTAATTTGAAACAAAAAAAATTATATTCTACATAAACAAACAAAATTTAACCAAAAATTAATACTAATTTTAAAAAACTAACCGTCTGTACATCAACATATTTTATTGGAGACGAACGTTTTTCTCGTATTTGTCAATTTTACAAGAATAATACAAGTATTACTCATCTGTTGCTGCCAGCGGCAAAATTCGTTTCGATCGTTCATTCATAATTTTTCACAATTCTCTGGGAAAAATTACCTGCTAAATAAATATACAACCAAACCATAATAATAAATCCGAGAACCCTAAAAACCGGTCTGTAAGGTTGAATGTCGGTCGGTGAACTATACTAAAACGGATCGATATGTATGTATCTATGTTTCAAATAAATATATATATTTTGGCAACATCTCGTGATTCTGTATTGACGCAAGACACAATGATTTGACCTATAGGGAGTTAAAATGTCTGTTGAGTGTAAAAAAATAAATATATAAAAAAATCGATATATTAAAAAACTGACAACAATGTCAAGCCTAAAAAGATACACTAAACGAATATACATGACTTATAATTTGAATATGATAGTATTTCTGGGTGATGCTAAATTACTGCAACGTGAAAAGAGTTCGAAATGATGGTGGGATGTATATATATATATATATTATATGTATATATATATATATATATATTATATGTATATATATATATATATATATACATATTATATATATATATATATATATATATATATATATATATATATAATCATAATATCATTTAGCAAATTGGGGTAATTGGAGAATTGAAGGGTGGATGAAGTAGCTCTGCAGTTACCACAGTCGAGCCCAAGCCCGGATAAAATGTTGAGGGTGAATGGCAAGGTTAGCAATGTACCAATCGTCAAAACTAATACTACAACAATGTACAGCCTCGAAACCGGATTGATACTATGATGACGACCATGCCAAGACATAAGGACAAGCAAAAACCCAGATGAGATTTACTACATGAAATATCAGATCGAACAAATAGACATTTGCGCTCTCCAGGAAACAAAAGCAAAGAAAAAGGACAATCAAAATTAAGCGAATGCATATATACATTGGAGTCGCAAAAAAATAGGGCCAAAGAAGGTGTAGCCTTACTAATACACCAAAGGTGCCAAACTCAAAGCCAATAGTGTCAATACATATCAGAAAGGATTGTAATAACAGCAAAGATAAGAACGGAGAAAGAAAACTGGAACATCATCGGCCCAGAAGATAACAAGCCTCAAACAACAAGGGAGAATTTTTATAACGAATTACAACACTTAGCAAAAGTGATATAAATCGCCTTGAGGCTTTCGAAATATGGTGCTATAGAAGAATTGTAAAGGTTTCCTGGGCGAAGAAGATTCGAAACTCCACAATACTTGAACGTATCAGTCAGACCACTGAGATTAAAAATTAGAGATTATATACTTAGGACATTTAATTAGAGGTCCCAAATATAGATTGCTACAAAATATTATGCAAGGGAAAATTGCAGGCAAACGCAGCCGAGAAAGCCCAAAGAAAGACTTCATGGTTGAAGAAATTGCGAGATTGGTAAGGTATTAATATTAGCGTGATATTTAGGGTGGCAGCGAATAAAATTAAGACAGCTATGATGATAACCAACGTTCTGAAAGCAGTTGGTATATAAATAAAATGTCATAAATAGTAATAATGTTGGTAGAGAGATGACTTACATGAGTAACAAGTACTATTTTTTTGGATTTTTTTTTTATTTAGATACTACATTTTTGGGAATAAACCATAATTATGATTAAAAACATTTTAGAAATATCTTTTATTTTCGAAAAATATAGCAGTTGACTTAAAACTAATAGATATTGGTGGTTGGATATTACCGTATTTAAAGAATACAATTACGAAGGACCACCAGCCTGGGGCTGGACTGAAAAACAGATTTAAACACTAACTTATATTTAATACTAAGATTAAATAACAATTTCTGAAATCTGTCCGAAAACACTGTGATATGGAGTATTTCAACTACACTTTTCACTGGCGCTATTTTCACTATTATATATAACTAATTACAAGCAGAATTGCTTAGCGGAATGTCGGTTCTATGTTAACGAACTACTGGCAACACTGGTGGTTTGAATATATGAACTGTTTATATAAAAACTATACTGCGGTTTGAAGAAACACTGATTACTATAAATGATTGACTTATAATCTTTATGAACAATATTGCGATGCAAACTATTTAGTTACAAATATATATATATATATATATATATATCGATATATATATATATACACTATATTAATAAGCGAATTGTTTGCGACCGACCTTGGTAATAGCTTGTTTTGAACTGACTGATAATATCTAAATTATGTAGGCAGGTAGCGCAGGGATTCTACCCCTAAAAGTACCGTTAGATAGCTTCCGTTATTTGTTCTAAGAAGGCTTAGCAATATCGGCATGGGAAAATTTAAATCTCAAGTGAAATAGAATTTTACCAATTGGCATAGAATTACTTCTGCCTGACATTTTGTCTGAAACTGCAACAACAATACAAGGCCTGTAGTTCTAGACCACGGCATATAAACTCGGAAAACAATGCATTATTACAAAATATCGGCCGTAAAAGTATACAATTTTATAAGCTATATATCTACATATGTACCGCTATATATCGTATATAAGTTAGAATTACAGAACAGCTTAGTTGCATCAAGGAATATTACACGATGGGCATTTATATTCGTCGCCTGCATCGTTAAGAATGTCATACAATTTTCTTTTAGGTTTAATATTTACTTTAGGATTATTAATATTACTATTTAATAACTGACAGAACAACGGAACATTATAAAACTTTGGCTACTATTGCATATTTATAAAAAAGAGAATTTTCAATCTTCACCTACTTCCTAGTGTTTAAGAATTTACTCTGAATATTTAACTCTATAACAGAAATGCGGATTTTTAAATTTAAAGAATATTTTGCAAATCAGATTGATCATTATTCACTACAGATAGACCTAAGACGAAATTTAAGAAACGGAATAAAAAAATAACAGAAAGGTAATAAAAAGTTTCTTGAGAAGCTGAAATTACCCTTGAAACCGAAAAACGAGTTTTAAATTCCAAGTAACCAGAATATAAAGATGGAAGTTGCCGCAGTTTTGGAGAGACAAAACAGAATTAAACCCAATAAAAACAGACCTTTTTATATAACCTACAATTACAATGCAAATTCGAAAAATTTGAATTAGGAAAAAGGATCCTCAGTTTTCGCGCCCTTTTTCTTTCCCATTTTACTTGGGATTTCACAAGGCGACAGAACTTTGTCAATATTTCTATTTTACCTTTTATTTTCCAGTGACTATGTTTCCATTTATATATTATCATATACAGTGTGTTCGTAAAGTATGAAATAAATTCGATATTTCCTAAATGAAAAGCCTTTTTAAAAAAATCTAAAACACGTCGATTTGTAAATTTTAAAATTTCATCGGCTCTTTTTTAAATGTAACACTCTGTATTTTAGGACATTTCTAGATCGATAAAAATGAGCTGATTCCAAAAAAGTATAATACTGGGGGTCTAACGGATATAATTTGAAAGATATGCGCTTAGAAAATTAATTTTTATTGATTTATAATAAATTATAAATAAATTATAATAAATAACTTGAAAGTAATCCAGTAATTAATACATGACTTAATCTTAAATGTTCGAATTGTAGCCCTTGTTGTATTTGACAGTAACCCAAACGTTGTACAAATTCTTGTAGAACCTTGTTTATGCTTTCTTGAGAAATATTGTTTATTTCTTTACGAATTCTTGTTTTTAAGTCTCCAATATTTGCAGGTTTCGTTTTATAAACAACATTCTTTAAATGACCCACATAAAATAATCCAAAGGATTGAGGTCTGGCGACCTCGCTGGCCATTCAATATGTCCACGTCTTCCAATCCACATGTTCGGAAAAATTTCGTTTAGGTACCTTCGAACATCTAAAGCATAATGCGGAGGCGCACCATCCTGTTGAAACCATAAACTTTTATCAAAACCTCCAAGATTAATTGTACTGGGGAATAAATTAACTAAAGTAGGTACGAGATACCCACTTAAAAACTGAAGGTATGCTGGCCCGTTTAAATTACCTTCGAAATAGTAGGGTCCAATGATTTTATTTCTTACAATGCCAGCCCATACGTTTACCTTTGCGGGTATTGTGTATGATGTTCCCGCATCCAGTTGGAGTTTTCTTTTGCCCAGTATCTACAATTCTGACGGTTGACTTCGCCATTTAATTTGAATGTAGCCTCATCAGAAAAAATAATATTTTGAACCAAGAGAGGGTTTCGGTGGCTGTTATCCATCATTATTTCGCAAAATTGTATTCTTTTATCTGGATCATCCTCGTTTAATTCCTGTACAACTGTGCATTTTACTTATTTTACTTACTTTTACGTAAGTAAAGTAAGTAATGTTTTACGTTGTTTTGCAAACATCGAGATCACTACTAACCTTAGGAACAGAAGTGTGCGCATCTTCTTCAAAAGCAAGTAGAACATCTAATGTTGTAACATAATTTACAGAGGGACGACCTGATTTGCGTGCATTTTCAACCATACCAGTTTCTCGAAATTTCTTTTCAATTTTACTTACTGTTGACCACGTGGAGTTCGCGATTTGTCTCCATACCCAATCATCATGAGCATTACAATTCTTTGCTTTACATTCAAATTCATTTCTACTTAAAATTAATTCTAAGCAATAATACAGAACATTCACGAATTAATACAATTATTGTACTACTTAATTGTTATTGAACGTTACTAAAAAGAATTACAATTTACCGAAAACTAGAAGTAGGCTACTTTTTTGCAATTGATAATAAATAATTTATTTTCTAAGCGCATATCTTTCAAATTATATTCATTAGACCCAAGTATTATACTTTTTTGAAATCAGCTTATTTTTATCGATCTAAAAATGTCCTAAATTTTCATTATTTAGGAAGTATCGAATTTATTCCATACTTTACGCACACTTTATATATATATATATATATATATATATATATATATATATATATATATATATATATATATATATATATTCTCTACTAATTCTCACCATTCATCTCTGTTATTTGTAAAACGTTTCCACATTGATCCTACAGTTCTTTTAATATCATTGCTCCACCGCATTTGCGGTCTTCCTCGTGGTCTTTTGAACCACTTCCGCAGATTTTGGAGCCACAAGTGTCTTCTCCTGCCTGGCCCTCGGTTACTGTCTATTTTTCCCTGTACAATCAATTGCAAACGGTACTTATCGTGTCTCATTATGTGGCCTAGATATTCAAACTTTCTTTGTTTAATTGTATTCACGATTTCTTTCTCCTTTCCGATTCTTTGGAGTACCTCTATGTTGGTGGCATGTTCGGTCCAGGATATACGAAGAATGCGTCGGTACACTCACATTTCGAATGCTTCTAGTTTTCTCGTGAGCGTCTCCGTCAGCGTCCAGGCCTCCACACCATACAGTAAGATCGGAAAAATGTAGCATTTAACTAGACGTATAGACGTAGTTTTAGAAGAAGAGACAAATTCTTGCTTATGAGGAGCTTTTTCATATTGCTAAATGCTGCTCTAGCTCGTTCTATTCTCGCCTTAATTTATGTGGCCTGTTTCCATTTTGCACTTACGTTGATGCCAAGGTACACATAAGATTCTACATGGTCAATTAGTATGTTACTTATCCGTAATTGTCGAGCAGGTTGTTGCTTTTTGCTTATCGGCATCCACTTTGTCTTCTTGAAGTTGAGGCTCAGGCCATATTCCTCACTAACTAAATAAACTCTTTCCATTACCTGTTGTAATTCGTCTATGGTACTGGCAAGGATCACCGGGTGGTCACACGGTGAATCACCTCATCGTTCAGAATATGATATACGATGCGTAAACTGGAATATTATGTTACAACAATTGACAGGCAGAACGGAACTTTCCTTTCAATTTGAGTTAGTCACAAGTCCTCCCTGATGAGTAGAAAATCACGAAATTGGCATTCTATATACAGAAAAGGGTAATGCGAGTGAATATATGATGATAGGGTGTTGAGTGAATGTAAAATAAATTTACAGTATGTATTGCTCAGTGCTGGTATATTTTGATTTCTTTTATATAACCACTAAGTTTGATTATATGTTTATTTAATCTAAGTTGAAAATATGTTGTGTAAAATACATTCAATTTTGATTACATAACGATACCCTAGCTCTTTTGTACAATGTTCAAACGATGTAATTAATATTATCTATGAAATATACCAATACTTCTTATACAAACTCCGTTATACGATTGAAGTTTTGAACTATATAATTAGCTTTCAATTGCATTTAACAATTCATAATTGTTCCACCTACATTGAGATTTGATTGCATGCTAATAATAGGTACTTTTTGGCGTATCTTTCAAAGTTGGATGTATTTGTTGAATAATAGAATACCTGTATAGTAACCCTTCGGTCTATAAAAACTTAAGAGACAGTATTTGAAGTAACAATAAATAAAACTTCTTCTTTTTTCGCGTGAATCAATGAAACAAATAACAAATAAAACAAATAATAAAATATACCTTGCCGCTTACGCATACCCATAAAAATGTACATTTTACAACAACAATAATGTACTTGTTTATCTCTATTTAATGTTTTCCTTACTAGACAATGTAGGTGTTACGTATGATGTTCAACTTAGTTCTTGCAAGCTTCGAAGTATATGCTTCAATATATACTGACACAAGTCTAAGGATGATGTAGGACATGCTTTTTATATTCCCTTTAAAAATATTAATTATTCCTGGATTACAACCTGAATACTTTTTTTATATTTAGTGCTGAAGCTAATGCACTCTTTGAGCTTTGAACTTTAACGCAATCTACAATTGACTCAGCAAGTTATTCTCCAAATGATATTATATATCAATTAAAAACCGGATTTTATAAATGCAACAAAATAATAAAAACATTAATTTTGTATCGGTTAAACCCCGTTTAAGTCATCAAGCTAGGACGGTATTATGCCGGCTCTGCTTCAGCGGGGTCTGGACCTTATTGCCCCCATACTGGTCAGGATATTTAGGGCCTGCCTAGCGATAGGGTATATTATTTTACCCTAGAGTAGGTCTAGGGTCGTATTTTTTTCCTAAACCAGGTACAATCGATTTTACCCTTGCTAAATCGTTCCGACCAATCAGTTTCTGATCCTCTAAAGGCTCTAGAGAGACTGGTGGAACGATTCATACGTAATCGAGGAGCACTTAACGGCAGCCCTTTGCCTGTACGTCAATATGCCTACCAGGCTGAAAAGTCTTGTGAGACGGCCTGCATCATCTTTTCTACAGGGTCGAAAGCAATACAGCCTGGGTATCTTTATGGATATTGAGGGCGCCTTTAGTTGCTTTGCTTTTGATTCCATGTGTGATGTTGCGGAAAGTCATGGGCTTAACTGCAGCATGGTTATTTGGATCCGTGCCCTGCTTTCTCAGAGGCAGATTGCTCCGTATGGAAACGGTTATTGCGTTAGGGTGTCGGCATTTCGTGGGTGCCTTCAGAGAGGAGTTTTTCCCCCTACTGTGGTACCTGGTAGCTGACAGCCTTCTTCAGCGATAGTCTGAATAAGGTATATATACGCAAGCCTACAGCGATGACGTAGCTATACTGATTAAGGGGCTCTTCCAAGGAACGGTGCACGAGGTCGCCCATATAAGCCTTGGGCTTGTGAGGAATGGTGCCGGAAGCAGTCACTCGGGGTTAACCATGAGAAGACTGCTGTGATTCTGTTCACTCGGACAACCTAGCAGAGAGCTAACCTTCTATGGTAAAACTTTACAAGGTTTACAAGTCGGTTTACAAGTCCGTGAAGTACCTATAAGTGATCTTGGATTCTAAACTTTTATGGAAGGAGCATCTCGACGCCAATCTGAAGAAGTGCAGAAGAGGTTTCTTAGTCAAATAGGGTCTGCAGCCGAAAATTTTATATTGAATGTTGAATGAATCTTCTTGGTTTAATTTCCCGACTGGGATGTCTGATATGTGCTCAGAACATAATATATAGGGCTTGGCCAGGCAGGACCATCGCATCTCTATCTGCCCTGATATTTCTTTTTGTACAGTGTTTTATCTGTTGTGACTATTGGTAGACCCGTAATTACTATGTTATTTATTTTCATCTGTTTTTCAATTCTTTCTACTTTGTTTTCAACCTGCGTTAATTTGTTTTTTTTTCTTTTAATTATTGCTGTTTCTTTTATTTTCTTTTTTTCAGCGCTACCATCTTTTCTCTATATACGTTAATTTCATTACTGATTTCTTTTAATTCTCCTGTCATCTTCTTGAACACATTCATAATGTCGTCCTCATCCATTCTGACTCTTCTACCATTGGTTTTATTTTGCTTGGGGTTCTGGCAGTTTTTTTGCTCTGCAGAAAAGGTGAAGTTGACCATCTATCGTTTCTTTTCTTGTATACAAAAATGGCAAAATTATTTCTGTCAGAAGATTAAACAGACGGGTTATAAGTACAGATGGGTCTGTAACATATATTCCAACTGGTACTGTATAACTAATTTTCAGTTGAAGAATTCCTCCCAAAAGAAACATTTATTCAAACTTGGTAACAGTTGAACCCTACATTCCCCCTATCCAACAATGTTTCAAATGTTTGAGATTTGGTCATTCTCAAAGACAATGCAGGGGAAAAGTAAGATGTCCTAAATGTGCTGAAGAACATACATTACAAGATTGCACGGTTTGCGTTCCAAAATGCCTTTATTGCAATCTTGAACACCTCTCAACTAATAAGGTATGTAAAGAATTTGAAAGACAGAAAAACATCAATGAGGTAATGGTCTTTCAAGACCTTACATTTTTTGAAGCCGCCAAGTTGTTCCCCCCACTAAAAGAAAAGCCAGAGAATAATAAAATGTTTCAAAGGAGAAACAGGGATTTCCATTCTCTTCCAGCAAGTTCTTCTAGAGCATTTTCCCAAGTTGTCTCAAAACCTCCTTCCTCTACTTCCCGTTATTCAAACCAAACTCATGTTGTCCCAGTTAAAAGAAAAAATAAGATTATTCTGAAAGACACCAGTTATGATAAGGAGGCTCATAAAGCTTTATTAAATGAGGACCTAAGTAGAAAATTGCCTAAATTGCCAATACTAAATAAATTAAACGATTCACAAAATCGTTTGCCAACAACCAATACTAAATTGCCAATACAAAATAAATTAAACGATTCACAAAAGCATATGGGATCTCAGGGCCCAAATTTTACTCTTTTATTACCAAGTTATCCGGTATACTCTCAGGATAGCTTGTCTTCTAAAAATACTGTTTTAACCTCTGATAATGAAAATATGGAGTTTGCCGGTTTTGAGAATTCACAAAGTAAATTTAAGTTAAATAAAAGTAGTTTTTCTTAAGTGATACTTCATTTGTTATTTATAACACCAATAATATCTTATATATATATATATATATATATATATATATATATATATATATATATATATATATAACAATTAAGAAAAAAAATTAGTAATAATAAATATAAATTAGATATGACATTTAATATTTTACATTGGAACATTAATGGTTTTTTTAACAATAAACAGGATCTAACTGTGTTTCTTAAAGATTTTAATATTAATATCATTCTTCTAAATAAAACTCGCAACAGTTCTATATTCCTAATTTTTACTGCTTTAGGGATGATAGGATTGATGGATGGGGTGGAATAGCTATTCTTATACATCAGTCGTTGGCACCTGATAGGTTGGATATTTCACACATTCACTTACCTGAGAAATGGCAGGCTATTGTTGTTAAATTTGAACAATTTTTCATTATAGGCTCTTACAAGGCACCAGATATACGTTTCCGCAAGGAGATCTTTAGAGAATTGATCCAAATGTGTGATAAACCTTTCTTCTTCATAGGTGACTTGAATTGTCAACATTATTCATGGGGATCATCATCTAACAATCCGAATGGTAATCGTCTTGCTGATCTTTTGGAGGAAGATAACTTGTGCTTTCTCAACACAGGAGAAGCGACAAGAATTTCACCTCCTGATTCTAACAGTGTTCCTGACGTGGCGATAGCTTCTCCAGGTTTAGCTGCGGACTGTCTTTGGGAAGTCTTTCCAGAGATAGGAGCTAGCGATCATTTTCCATTTGTTGTATGTTATGGGCAAGATAGATCCAACACCCAAATAAATAACCCTCTTCAAGGTCTCAGTATCTTTAATGTGAAAAAAGCCAATTGGGAGCAATTTAATATATACATTGAGTCTAATATTCACAATATTTCTGACCACTCATACACAGATTTTCAGAACCTGTTATTAGATGCAGCAAATAGGTTCATCCCTAAGAAAAAGCGTTTTAGATTTTCTAAACCTCAAATACCTTGGTGGGATGAAAAGTGTTCTGCTTTTATTAAATCAAAGAGGGAAGCAGTTAGGAAGTTTAAACAGGAACCATCTTTAGAGAACTTTATTAATTTTAAAAAGATTAGGGCTCATTGTAAAAAGGAACTTAAGTCCAAAAACAAAAAATCATTTGCCATGTTTTGCTCCACAATCTCTCCTGATACCCCAATATCAGTAATGTGGAGGAAAGTGAGAAATTTTCATAGGGCCTTCTCTAAAGTTTCAGTCAGAACTCCCAGCAATTCTTCATTAGGGAAAGAAATGCTTATCTCATTGACTCCACCTGCTTATCTCACCCAGTGAAATCTAATACTATCGAGTGTGAACCCTTTTCTTTAAACGAGATTTCATTGGCTTTATTTGAAAGAAGAGATACTCTTCCGGGTTAGGATAGTATAACATTTTCTATGTTGTAACATCTTCCAGAGTCAGAAATCAATTTTCTGCTAAAACTTTTTAATTTATGTCTTAAAGGGGAAAAACATATTCCAACACAATGGAAATCGCAAACAATTTGTTTAATCCCCAAACCCAACAAAAATATAAATTGTCTTTCAGGTTGGAGACCAATTGCCCTATCCTCATGTGTCAGTAAGCTTTTAGAGAACATGATTAAAATAAGGTAAGATTGGTATGTAGAACATCATCTGATCCTATCGCCTTTCCAAACAGGTTTTCGTAAAGGTAGAGGGGTGTCTGAAGACATTATCCATCTGGTTGATAAAATCTCGATTAATATTTCAAAAAGAAAACCAGCAGCGGCTGTTATGTTAGACATTTCTTCAGCATATGATAAAGTATCTATTACCCAATTATTAGACGCTCTGTGAGATCTCAATTCGCCATTGTTACTTATTGAGTTGATTAAACATATATTGACAGGTGTTCGTCCGAGATCCTATTTCCTTTAATTTATTGGGGCCAAAAACAGCTAATGTTGGTCTACCTCAAGGTTCTCCTTTGAGTCTAGTATTATTAGTTATTAACGATATTATATTATATCGTTATTAACATAATATCATCTTGTGTGCCTGAGGATGTCCTAATGACTCAATATGCAGATGATGTTGCTCTCTATTTTTCCGGCTGCAGCTGGTTGGAAGTGGTGGAAAAATTAAATGCCACAGTAAAGAATATATCTATAAAACTTCTTGGCATGGGAATGTGTTTGTCATCTAGCAAAAGTCAAGCGATTTATTTTGATAGAAATATAAATAACACTCCGAACACTCAAATATTAGTAAATAACATCTTCCTGATTTGGAAACAGGAAGTTTCTCATCTAGGAGTTATTTTAGATAGTTCCCTTTCTTGGAAAAGCCAAATTAAAAAGATGACGTTGAGGGCATCCAGTGGAGTCAATATAATTCGGTGCCTGTGTCGAACATGGTGGGGAGCACATCCTGCCACTTTATTCATTTTATATAAGGCCTATATTAGACCACACCTTGATTATGGATCGATTTTTCTTGGAGGTTGTGCTCGTTCCTTACTTACAAAACTGGATAAAGTTCAATATAGAGCTCTCAGAGTGGTCATGGGATTTATGAGATCCTCTCCAGTTCATATTATTTTGTTGAAATGTGGGAAAACACCGTTAGATCTTAGAAGGATTTGGCTAGCATCTTAGTTTATATTAAAGGTGGTAGCATATGACAACCAAATATATTCTTCAATAGAGCAATTTCATTCAGCATTTCTGAATTACTTTAGTTTTTGGAGAAGAAAATACTTCCCACCAATACTGGCTGCCTTTCAGAATACGCTCCATGAGATTCATGAGGTGGCACATAACTCCTTATTTTCTTGTCACTCCTTCCCGCTTGATTCTCAGATTTCTCCTACAGTTTATGAAACTCTCAACCTGGGGAAAGAAGGTAACCAAGTAAACCTTGTGTCATGGCACCTTGATAGCTGGTCTGAATATAAACTTTTCTTCACAGACGGTTCCAAAGATGAACAAGGCAATGTGGGCATTGGTATATACCTTAATGAAAGCACCGAATTAACAGCAAGATTACCATCCGCTAATTCAATTTGTAGAGCAGAATTATTTGCGATAAAAAAGGCAGTAGATTTAATTCAACAGAATGATTTCAAAAGAAGCCTTATTTGTTGTGATTCAAAAAGTGCTCTGGAGAAAATTACAAGACCAAGTTATAAGGCTGCAGGAGACACACAAACACTACAATTAAAACAAAAACTTAAAGCTTAAGCCCAAATGTACCTTAGGTACGGCTCTAGAATTGCAGAAGATAGAGAAAAATTGAGGAACAATGAAAATTTAAACAGATCAATACACGAAGTCATAAAAATCGCTGTAACTGTATTAAGTTAACGACTGTGAAGTTATATTTGATGTTTCGGTATTCAGGTAAAATATTCTTTTCAATATCCAAGCTTTGAAAAATTAAACAAGTTATTTATTTTTAAACTTGGTAAAAACAAACGCAATAAAAACCAAATAAAATTATGTTATTAAAATCACATGTATAAAACCATTGTCTTGACCCACGACTAGTTTGCCGTGAGATATAATTGCAAATAATATTACTTTATTAATTTAAAGTAATATACAAAAAAAGTTGAATATAATGTTTATTAGTTGCTATGTTTGCGTTTTGCTTGGTAATGATTCAAAAATGTTATAACATATAAAAATGTATAACAAAATATCGATAGGAGGGGTAGTAAAAATAATTATTAGTTTCTAAAATTATACCTTTGCTATTTGAGTAATTTCTAAGGGCCTCACAACTATTTAATGAATGTCCTCCATACTAAAGCCACAAAAGTGCCGGAACTTATTTACAAGTAATAACCAGCTTAATGCTTACCTAACCGTAAATTTCTTATTCATTTAAAGATTGAGATATAAAGATAACAAATAAAGTTGTCAAACTTCTACAGAAATGTATTAAAACTAATATTTTAATCCTTTGAAAATATTTTAGGAAACTAAATTTACCAAATTAACTTCAAAAATTACACATATAAAAACTAACTAATAAAATTAATGAAAATATAAGGAGACGGAACAACCATAAAATGGTTAAATGGAAATTCCATTCTAGTGGCCGAAAAATTAAATATAATAAAATATATGTTTCAATCTTAAAATTTGTGGTTAATTCTCACTAAAAAATGATGAATCTAATACTCCCATTTTACTGTTTTTTTATGACTCACCAAAGTTGATAATCGTGCCTTATCTCAGTTTGCAATAATCGTAGACCGTTTTATGATTATTCAACGCCATTATTATATTTTATGTTAATGGCGTTTCTAAAAATTGTTAAACCAGAACTAGTTATTTATAGAAGCTATTGATTTTATCGGTTATAAATGTCTCATCTAATATAACTCATTGTAATTGCATAAGTCTGGCCACGGCTGGTCATAACTATAAGGCTGGTCATAATAGCTAAACCACTGCTTATTTATACACATAGACCACGACAAACCGGTTACTACTCCCATTACGAAAATTACACCCGTAATTATACACCGTCTTTTCAGTAATTAATATTAAAATATCCGGTCATAAACGGACAAATAAAGACATACGTAAACAACGTGTGGGATAAAGAGGGCCTACAATGGCTTTGACGTTTCCTGTACTTTATTTTACCCTGAATGCTTTGCATTGTTCTCTTGTTTAAAAAAGTGGCGTACCTAACTCGAATATGTATTGAATATACAGGATAAATTAAAAATAACATTTACTTGGAGTTTCACCCGGTTGAAGTTAACTATGATGTATAAAAACGAAGGTTGTAGAGTTTTTTACTTTGCATTATTGAGTTTTTAATTCTAAAGAGTTAATCGTTTAACTGATATTCTTGTATAATTAATATTTAATAATATTTAAAGTAATAATATGAATTTCTATAATTTTTCAACAATGAATTTCATCAATTAATTATTTCGGTATGATTGTTCTGCGACCGATTATTGATAATCAGCAACGGTGTACTAGCAGATAAAAGTAAATTTGTTTTGCTTCTACTAAAACCCCAAATATAGCGATTAGTAGGGAAAAATAATCTACGGTTTGTTTACATAAATATTTGAACTTAAAAAGGCTTCGCAATAGCGCAGTGAGAAATTTCTGAAAAAAACTCGCTTCCAGTAAAAACTAGTTATTTCTTCGTTCATTCATTTGCTTGGCCTTAGCTGCCAGGGCTATCCGGCCAGGATCTTTGTATTTATACTGAATGTTTAAGAGCCGTACCTAAGGTACATCTGGGCTTAAGCTCATAGCTCCTGAACCTGAAACAATTATTAAAGGAGAAAAAAAAAAATAAAAGTCAAATGTTCAAACGTTCTTTCACATAAGTTCTAAAGTTCTATTGTTCTAGTCCTATAATACTGCACCAAACCGCACTAAGCACATGCAATCTAAGCAAGCAGATTAAATCTTATAATGTACATTAACGAACTACACTTGAAACCTTGTTGACGCTAAAAACTTTTGCACAGCAAGCAGTGTCTTTGAGTTTAAGTTTTTGAACAACACATCAATGAATGTTGCAACACCTTGAAATTCACTTCTAAGTAAATGGGACTCCCTTTGATGTCTAGTACATTCCAATAACACATGCTGTAAGGTGCCTAAACTGCCACATGGACACAGATTTGTATTGACCACTTTCAATCTTAATAACTGAACCGAAACGCTGCAATGTCCACTTCTCATACGACACATTTGCGTAATTATGCCCCTCTCCAGGTTAGGAAACCTTATAAACCAGGCCTTTTTATATGGAGCCGTAACATTTGTACAATATGTAATTCCTTTCACCAGTCCTATTTGTTGGAACCGATTTTTTCAACTGATCCATAGATTTTCCTTATATTTAGTTTGAAAATCTTTAAAGGAAGCCTTTGGTTCTTCAGTAACAGGTAGCTTTCTTCCAAGTTTAGCAAGATAATCAGCTCTATCATTCCCCACTATCCCGGTGTGACTTGGAATCCATGCGAATTTAATTTCTTTATTTTGTTCATGGAGTTGACTAAGTTTTTGTTTTAATTGTAGATTTTGTGTGTCTGCTGCAGCCTTATAACTTGGTCTTGTAATTTTCTCCAGAGCACTTTTTGAATCACAACAAATAAGGCTTCTTTCGAAATCATTCTGTTGAATTAAATCTACTGCCTTTTTTAACGCAAATAATTCTGCTGAACAAATTGAATTAGCGGATGGTAATCTTGCTGTTAATTCGGTGCTTTCATTAAGGTATATACCAATGCCCACATTGCATGCGAAGTAAAAGAAGACGAGTAAAAACGATCAATTTTTTCCCGAGATATAGGTACAAAAAATCAAGAAGGTGCACCACTGCTTAGTTCGCACAGACAACTTCTACGTAATGAATACATTCTTTAAAAAATTGACATTAGCAAGCCCAAAAGGTGTTACTAGAAATGAATTAAATTAAATATTATCGAATTGAAAAAAAAAGTCCAAGACGTTAGTGCGTTGAATGAATTTTAAGTATGTAGTAGCCATTGAGCTGTGTGAGAAAAAATAAAAATAATTGTCAAGGGAAAAGATCCAATTTTGTAACAATAGGGTACATAATAACTGGATATCCCCAGAAAATCTTTTTAGATACACACAATATGTGGAGAACGACTTTCAACCTAAACCTTCGACCTTGAGAGCATATGACACTAGAGTTTTAACCTTGTTTAGGCCTGATCCTCTTCAAGGAATGAATGACTTCTTTTTTTTTAATAAAAATAAGAAAATACACATATAAAACTTCGCTAATTTTTTTTATTACCCGTAACTAATTAAAATACAGTTAATTCATTAGATTAGATTAGCAAGACAAAGACGAAGAAGAGGGAGTTAGGATTTTCTATATTCTAGGGCATATACATAAATCTGTATAGATTATTTTACTAGATAGATACATTAAATATCATTATCATCATTACTGGCTCAACAACCCTTTTTGGTTCTTGACTATTCCAGGACTCTTTCCATTCTGATCTGTTTTGTGCATATTTTTTTAATTTTTGTTATTTTTAAAATTATTATAGAATCTTCTCTATATCCGACGAATCATCGGTCTTTCTCTTGTACTTTTTTCTACTGGCACTTGTTTGATATATTATGGAACCTTGTATATTTTGTATAGTTCAAAGTTGTATCTCCTTCACCAAATTCCATTTTTTGGTGCCTTTGTATAATATGAAAAAAAGAATATTAAAAAATATAAAAACGTTTTCTTTTTCTATTTATCTTCTCTATTTATATTAAGATAAATATTTATAGTGAGAATGATTTTAATTAGACTAGATGTCTGTCCAACAATTTTAATTTGGTCATTCCATATAGGTATTCCAATAGTATTCGTCATAAAATATTTATTATAATCAGTCAATACCAATTAATTTTTATCAAAAGCAACAGAAAGAATATTACCAATAAATATAGCCGCTTATTGTGTATATTCATTGGTATTACCTAATATGTAAAATATACACACATGTTACCAATTTTGCATGGTCAGTGGTCAAAACAGATAATTTTACAAATTGTAAATTCCGCAAATTATTATCGAATGTTAATGTCCACTCATATGCTGATTATTAAAATCGTATTAATTGTTTATTGGATAACAGTGTTCTATTTTTAATAAAAAAAAATTACAATTCCTACTGAGTATCAGTAAGGCGCAACATTTAATACCTATTTGAATTTACCTTTGGGAAAGTTCATGTTTTTAATAACCGACAATTTTTTCTTCCAGTCTTTTTGTCCTTCATTCAAATACAAGAATATTGTAATTGCAATTTAAACAAAAATATTGTTATCGTCTGTTTAAATATACATAACATTTTATATGCAGTACTCCTTTAAAACCATTTTTTCTCCTTGGAGCCGTCTGTTACAAACCGATCCAACTTATTTTCCTTTATTATACCCAATACAGAATTCCTGGTACCCTGTACCACCTTATACAGGTCTAGTGGATGAGTACCATGTATATTTGGAGTCACTTCGTTGTCTCCAAAAAGTTCTTGCATCCTGCCATCCAATCCCTCGCAGTCATAAATGATAGGGTTAAATGTTTCAGGTTCTTTACTATAGAGTCTGCCGCTTTTTAAAAAACTGTGTTACTGTATGCAGGAATCGCTTAACTGGTACATACAAATGTTCTGACTCCGAGTTGATACCTGCTTGTTTTCCCCAGTACTTCAGTCCTATTAGCTTATGTGCGTCCAATATACATACTACCATGTGTTTGACCGAGTACAATAAAATGTGAGTTGTGTTGGCTTCGAATCCAGGCTTTTTTCCCCTCGCAAACAATGCTTCTTGCCACTCAGACGGCTATCCCAGGACGGAAGTATTTTGTAGCTGATGCTCATCTAGCAAGTGCATAAGCTCTTTCATTGCCATATATTCACCGATGACCTGGAACCCATAAGAGTGTAAAACTGTTATGTTCCGTCAGTCTTTCGAGTTCGTGTCAGCTTTTACACAATAGCCTAAAGTCCATCTCATAGCTTAAGAGAGCCCACATGGCTGTTTGGCTATATGTGCATACAAAGATACTTCAGGCTTGTACCTAGGTGCCATATAGTCAGAAATCTTCATCCATTCGGCATCCCTAGTTATTAACAAAACCAATGAAACGTACTGGTAGGATCCCATCCTCGCCTCTAGACTTATAATCAGGTATATGTTTTTTAATATCCCATTTATTTACAATTTGTAATAATGATTACAGTAAGTAAATTGTTTTATTAAATTACAAGAGACTTGCAGGAGACTCTCCAGTGAAAATAACCTATAATTTTAGTAACAAAATTATTTATGACTATGTTATAAATGTAAATAATACATTTAAAATTTTTTTAAATTTAAAACGTAAAATCTTATTGGTAGATCGCTTGGAGTGTGGAACGCTTTAGCTTTCTGTTTGCCTAGGGCCTCGTAAAGGCCCGTTTTCACGCTACGTCTTAATGTACGTTTTGTTGGATAGGACAAATCCTATAGAATAAAACTTTGCATGTAAACAGCAAAACGTACGTCTTGTCGAATCGAAATGAAATCCAAACGGAAGGAAAAACATGGTGTATATACACTGGACAAAACGTACGTTTTGTCGTACATTTTATATGACCAACAAAACGTACAATAAGACGTAGCGTGAAAACGGGCCTTAAGGTTCTTCACTAGCCTGTTGGGGTGGTTTTGCAGTCGTCTGTCGTATTTTTGGGAGTAACTGGTAATTTCTTCTTTGACAATCTTTATTTGAAGATCGCGATTAACATATTGATTGAACATATTTAACCCCGCATTTGTGATAATGCGGAAGATCTTTGATTGGAATCTCTCCAGGATGTCGATAGTGGATCTCGACGCAGATCCTTACAGTTAGATTCCATAGTTCCATATTAGCTTTATCAAAGAATAGTATACTAGAATTGTATTGTACAAATTCAGTTTTGATTTTTTTCCTACTAGGCAGTAAATTTTACTGAGTTTCAGACGAAACTGTTTTCTTTTCGTAAATATGTGTTTGTTCTACGTTAACCTGAGGTACATGTGTATATCTAGGTACTTTATTTATACTCTATAATTGGATATAAGTTAGAGCACTGCTCCTTTACTTTTACAAAGAAACGGCGGTCGGAAGGATAGGACTTGAGGATTAGAAAGTAGTTGAAAGGAAAGACTTTTTTATTTTGCATAGCAGGTCAGAGTGCCAGACTTTATTAAAAGCTTGCGAGACATCCAAAAAGACTGCAAAACAGTATTTCTTCTCTTCTAAGGCTTTGTTTATGGAATTGCAGATTCGGTAAATTTGCTCTGTGGTAGCATGTGGTTGTCTAAATCCAAATTGTTGGTTGGGTATTAGCTGCTGTTCCACATGGGTTGACTGTAATTCGTCTAGTAGTAGTTTTTCAAGAATGATAGTAAAATGCAGGGCGCAAGACCAAAAGGAAGGCCACGGAAAAGATAGGAGGATGAAGTAGCAGCGGATGCGCAAAATTTGCTAGACGTGAGAACCTGGAGAAGATCGGCGCGGGACCGACACGGTTGGAGGTATAGTTTGGAGGTTTGGAGGCCAAGGCCCGATTTGGGCTGTAGCGCCATTGGAGAGAAAGAGAGAGAGAAAGAAAGTAGTTTTTCAAATAGTCTTTTAATGTTCTTTAAGTATATAAATTTTGAAATTGATATGTTTAAAGCTCGTAAAGTTATTCAATTTGTTTATAAGCCTAAAAAATGTTTAAAACTTTAAAAACATTTTTAGGCTCTCCTAGTAAACCGATTTGAATTTTACAAAAAGCTTTTGAAAGTTTGAGCCTTTCTTTATATGTAAAAAAATTGCAATTATCTGAGGGCCTTATTTAGGGCCTACTATAAATTTGAAAATTTGCTATTCGGGTTTAAAAAAAGGGAATCAGCAGAGGCACATAATTATAAAGAGATAAGATTGCTTAGCATAGCGTCAAAGCTATTTACAAAAATTTTGGCATCATTGAAGGCGTCACAAATTGGCATCAATGAAGAAGAGCAAGGGATCGGAAATGAAAGATGTACCGTTAATAGAATATCCATAATTAGACAAATAGCCAAAAAGGCTATGGAACATAATAAAGTTGCCTGCATAAGCTTCATGGGCCTTACGCTAGCCTTTGATAGGGTAAGGCTTGTCGATGTTTTAAAACTATCAAAGGAAAGAAAACAATTGAATTCATTCGGTAATTAAATATCGAAAACAACGCTTATATAAGAGCAAATTTGCTGATTATTCGGTGATAATATCGAAAGATGAGGACAATTACAGAGACTGCAAAATGTAGGTTTGAAATATTAGCCAAACAATTAAATATGAATTTCTTTATTTCCAGAAAACGCAGTCGATGAGAATATCAAGAGAACCAAGAATATATAATTTAACAATTTATAATAAACTTGTGGATCAAGTCATGTTTTCCAAATATCTAGGCGCTAATATTACAAATAATAAAAATATATAACAAGAAATACAAACATAACAGCGGCTAGGGTATCACGGTTTTCACCGGGATGTAATAAGAGGGAACAAACATATGAGCATAGACAGGGAAAAAAAACACGAACTAGATCAATTATTCGCAAAACGCTTAGAGATATAATAAGATATAGCGATATGAAAACCATGTGTAATATCCATGACGTGGTAAAATAGTCTAGAGTTAGAAAAAAAAAACATGGAGAGACCACTTGATATAATAGGTGATAATAGAGCTCAAAGATTGGAAAGGAAGAGAGACCGGACACCAGAAGATTACATGAAAGACTTTGTATAGGAGTCTCAACTTAGCTACAGCTTTGAAAAAACAAGGCATTGTCTTAAAATTAGAAAGAAAAAAAAATGAATATCGTGAACAATTGTTAAAAATAAGACTGCTTAAATAAGAAAAGCTATTTAATCAGATTGAATTTTTATACCAATATTTTTTTTTAATTTATAGTTAGAGACTTTTAATATTAACTTGTCCTAGATAGACCATATTTACAACTAACACCATTAAGATCCTTATAACAAATATACATCGTCCTATTGCAAATCAACGAATTTTACCAAATCTTTGATTCGAAAAACCTAAGCCACAGATTTATCAGACATTTTAATAATAAATATCGTCAGTTTTAACACGCGAACGCTAGTTTCCTTCGCTTTCCGGCATTTCCACCAATTTTCTTGTTGAATTTTTGGAGTTCCGAGGAATATCGATGAGAAAGAGAGGGCAATGGCGGCCGCTGGCAGACATGTCGATTCCGCTTAGTAAGAGAAGTTCCGGTCACCTACTTCCTGTTGAAGTGCAACGAAATTTAACTGGGGAAACACGTACCTTTAACGTTATCCGGACAAATTTCCAACTTTGATTACACCATACGAGTTTTCATTTGAAATATTCAGCGACAGTATTTTAATCTCATTTGTAGAACTTGTTATTTATATTTAGTACAGTTATTTTTACTTTTCTATTTTTGGTAAAAATAGGATATGAACTTAGAAAAGACAAAATTGAAAATAAATTATGTAGTATGTTTAAATAATTAATGTACGGGCAGTTTTATTTCAGACTGTGATTAATAAATGTATGGTAAAATATAATAAATCATAATAATTTATTATAGTATCCTGTTTGGACTTCTGAACATACTATCTAATACCTCTATAAGGTAGTAACGCCAAATAAGGCCAGTGTCTTAATAAGGCCAATTGTAAATATTTCCTTAAATATATATATTATATACTAGATGTCACTGTAACTTTGACTTTCCCAGTCAAGATCGTCCACGCCATTCAGTCGGTAGTATCAAACAGCAGCGCAAAGTATATTATACGTGTTTACTACGGTGCCGAAGTTTGGTTATAAATTTTAGGTAAGTTATAAAATTACTATAAAGTTACTTAAATAATATATACCAAATATTATTTCTCTGTAAAGCAATAGAAAATTAATACTCTTTTAGAAACTGGTGCTGTTTTTCGCTATATTGCTTTTTATTATTGTTCTTTTATGTTATACAGAAAAGTAGACAGTGCCCTAATAAGGCCAATTGATTGGATTGGCCTTATTAGGATTGAAATTTTTCTTTGCAGATATGTACACCAGGAAAAGGGGACAGTGGACCGAAGAGGCCATTGAAACTGCAATTAATGCCGTACGAAATGACATGGCTATGCATAAGGCAGCACTTACATTTAATATTCCTCGACGTACGTTACGTAACCATCTAGCTAGTGATAATTCACAAAAACGACTTGGGTGGCCTCCAGTACTTACAAACCTCAGGAAGATGAATTGGTTAGGCGTTTAGGAAGATTGTGTGACGTGGTATGTGACGTGGGCATTGTGTGACCATTAACCCCCAAAATATTACGAAAAAACGTGTATGCTTTTGTCAAAGAGACAAAAATAAGACATCCATTCTTGGTTAAAAAGGACATAGCTGGAAAAAAATGGATGGAATTGTTTTTTTCTAGGCATCCTGACATTGCAAAGTATCGGGATCAAAAACTCAATTTGGCCAGAGCCCAAAAATTAAATCGAAACCTGCTCAAGTTTACAACATGGACGAAAAGGGATGCCAGCTTACACTGCATCACCAACAAACTGTATTGGCTAGTAAAGGTGCTAAAAGGGTGCATATCGTTGCACCAGAGCACGGCGAAAATATAACAATCGTGGCATGTGGCAACGGCATAGGCAACAGCATTCCGCCACTTATCATTATGAAAAGGCAATGAGTTAAACCAGAATGGTATTGTAATCTTCCAACAGAAACAAAAATTATAATGACCAAGAAATGAAGCATGACAGCAGATGTATTTATACAGTGGTTAGATCACTTCTGTCGATTCAAAAATCCTGGACCAGCCCTTTTAATTTTTGATGGAGCTTCATCTCATTTAGATATTAGAATTGTAGAAGCTGCAATAAAAAAAGATGTAACTCTGTTTTGTCTATCATCCAACACCACCCATGAGCTTCAACCACTCGGTAAAACAGTCTTCAGGAGTTTGAATCTTGCTGGGATAAGGAGGTATTAAATGTTTGGGTGAACCATAATAACGAACGTACCATTAACCGAGCAAGATTTGGGCAAATATTTACGTCGCTTTGGAAAAAAGCCATGAGGCAAAAAAATATTTGTTTTGGATTTGAAGCAACTGGAATATGGCCATTCAACCCAAGTGCTATTCCGGATCCTGCCTTTGCATCTAGTTGTCTGACACAACGAGAGATTGAAACAATCGCCAAAGATTTTCAAGAAAATCCTACAACCTAACCAGAAATTGAAACAACTGGCAAAAAGAATTCAAATTTCGAAGAACAGCTATCCTGCAGCGGTGTAAACAAAAATAATAAAAGCAAAGCATTCTCGAGCAGTGAGAAAAGGAAAATTACCAAAAAAAAAAAAATAACTAACCATAACTTTTTTCAAACTTAATCTCAGATGAAGACAGGGACTCATCTGGGTCTTACACAAGTGGTACAGCTTCCAGCGAGGATTATAGTGATGCAGTTTATACGTCAAATAAATATGATAAAAATAAAGTTGCAAAAATAAGTGAGACAGAGCCATGTGAAGAACTAAATGCGAGTTTTAGTTCCAGTGGTTTGCTGATTACACCGGAGTTAAAAGTATCGACAAAAAAACATCGGCAGGCCATTAATGCGAAAGCACAAGAAGGTAACAGAGATTTATTTAGGGCATTCTTTAAAATTTATTAGCCCCGTAAATTTCTTTCAAAAATGAAACTGGCCCTATTAAGTTACCAGTTCCAAATAAGGCCAATATTTTTAAGATTTATTAAATGTTAAAATTTTATATTTCTTTATTTATTTATTAAGTATTTTATCGTAAAATTCGATAGCTAAACTGTTAGGCAATACGTATACAAGACTTTTCCCCCCATATTTTTGCTGAATAAAATATTACAGACATTTAAACCTTAACGTGGCCTTAATTGGCGTCCTTACCTCACTAAGATAGTTTCCGTTAAAATAAAACTGAAAATTCGTTTAAATCCAAACTTCATTATACTGAATAAGTTTTAATTTTTCTTTTCATGCTTTTGATTTGCAAGGTATTGTATTTTTCTCGGCATAATTTTAATGTTGCGGTGAGCGAAATTCTTCGTGTGAAATACGTTAAAATTGATATAGCCTATTGATCAGATTCTTAAATGGAACCATTTTTACCCGTTTTTGTCCTTTCATTAAACTTCACCAATAACTGCTGTGATCTTTTTAAAAGCCGGCAACTTTTACAGGTGCATGTCACATGTCACTAATGTTCTCATTACAAAGAACATGTACCACAGATTCTTCTTTTATTTCGCATTTCCTGTACCGTGGTTCCTTATCTATGTGATAAAGGCGTTATCTCAGCTGATACTGTCCAGTTACCATCTGTGAGACTGTCTTTAGCTAGGACAGATAAGCTCCAATTAGACTAAAAACAGTCTCATGTTAATGTTGCTAATGAGTTTTGCTAATGAGATTTGCTAATGCGGGACCATTTATTTACTGTTATAGCTCATTTAAAGATATTTTTAAAGCTATTTCGTTACCTTGCACTACATGAGTCAGTATTAGAGGCACTTGATTATTTGGTACTAGTGTAATAAGAATATCGTTACAGTTTTTTAACAATTTTAATTTGGTTAGTGGCTTCTTTATTGGTAAAAGTATTACTTTTTTTGTCCTCTTCCCCTAATGATTTCATCGTTGATAAACCTATCGGAAGACCATATTTGATCCCTATTAATACAGAAAATTATTGTTTCATTGTTTCAATGTAGGTAACTACATATTTTTCTCATATCACTTATTATTATTATATCAGCATATACATACATATATATATATATATATATTATATATATATATATATATATATATATATATACATATATATATATATATCTATATATATACATATATATATATATATATATATATATATACATATATATATATATATATATATATATATATATATATATAAAGAAACTCGAGGACAGTAACTGGTTACTGTTGCGTTCTGCACATACGATGACCTCAATATAACAATTGGGATCATCCTGAAGGGGGCGAGAAGATATTCTGTTCAATCTAGAACTCGCTGGTTTCCCCCTTTCGAAATGGGTATGTATATTCAAATAAAAGAAGAGAAATGAAAGGCCGCAAACATACTATACATAAAAGATAAAAAAACAAATTAATAATATTACAAAAAAATACATAAAAATATGGATATATATGTCAATGGTATAAAAAGCAGAAATAATGCGGTGCATACAAATAATTTATAAAATTATTAATACAAAGAATAAATCAGTGTTAACAAAAAAAAAACAAATATAAGAATATAGTAAATAAACCGAAACAAATGCAAAATGTCCAATTGGCAATGTTCAATCGCGATCGCGTCACAAATGAGATGAAGTTCCAAACAAATATCAAATAAATATACCAAGTGCACGTACTTGATATATGCAGCAACAAATTAATTTGGTGTATTGTTCCTTACCCCATGAAAAAGATAGCCCCAACGCTATCGCAAAATTATGTCTTCAGCGACACTTTAACTACCCACGTTTGTGATGCACATTAGCGTCTTTCTTGACCGATGCGGAATCAGGTACTCTTCGTCTTCACATTGTTCACATACACATGTTCATCGTTTGAGAGATACTTTTCGACTCTGGTTTTGTATGGAACGCAAACCCTTATTTTAGGTACACACACATGTGCTGATATTTCGCAGATGGCCCGCCTTGCAATCTTTAGCCCTTAAAACGGCTGTGTTACTTACACGAAAATCTGGTTTAAAATATACGAGGAGAATAGAAACTATTAAAAAGTCTGTTAATACATTTACAAATGTTTATATACTGTTGCAAAACTGCAACAGTTACTGGTAAACAACAGACAGTTGAAGGTAACCGGGAACGACCCAATACTAAGAAAGCAATAAAAAACGGGTGCTTCAAAGTGAGTGTCTTTTATTAAAAGTCAAGCTCTCGCCACATAATTTTGGGCTTCATCAGAACTTGCTGTAATGGAAAAACATTCTTTACAATCATCATAATTAAAGATGTTATTTTTAATGTTACCTTAACGTTGACACTATTTCTTAGTGTATAATATTCTCGATGTGGAACTCCACATTGTTCACACATCGACTATCACTTATCGATACGGCACCTGTCTTAATCACTTCTTCTTTCTGTTAGTATAAGACACGAAAACTCTTCAGTCACATTATTGGACTTTGTGAAATTTCATACAAAATTATCATTATCAATATATATATATATATATATATATATATAATATATATATATATATATATATATATATATATATATATCCCGTTCTATATGAGCATATAGTGTTCTGTATAGTAATCAACACTCCGGTAAGATGTATGTATTACATACCTTCTGTTGAAGAACCAAGTGTAATCAATAATGTTGATGGATATAAAAATAAAAGTTGAAACTTGTTCTCAAAATTGAAGTAATACATCCGTGCAGATGTTAGTACATCACAAATATTTCGTTGTTGTCTTTTACATTCACTTATGTTAGTGGTGTAAACACAATATGTCAAAAGAAGGGTTGGACAATTACAGACATGTTAAATTTTAACATATCAACGTGATTGTCAACGCCAATCATGATATGCACGACAGGTTAAAAAGAAAACGATTTTCAATCCTAACTTTCTCGCTTGCACAAAATAAATATAAAATAAACAAACAAGTCGACAATTTGTCCCGACCTAAACATTATGGTTAAATTATATTTGTTTTTTTCTCGATTTTGCGATAGCAGTTTGAAACATTAATGAAAGATTAAAACTTTGGTATTTTGCTGTAAAATATACATCAACTTCCGATAGAGAAGTTGAAGTATTAAATTTTAAAGCTGTGGCGTGGTCGCGCTGGGGAAGTGCGGGCGGATCGGCAGTTTCCAGCAATAAAAACAGCAGTTGTTTTTGTTGGGAATTGATCCGCGAGAAGTGAATAAATCTCGCAACAAAAACAAAAAAGACAAAAAGCCATTTTCCGGAAAGGAGACTACAGTAAACAGTCTATATAAAAAATCATTGGCGGAACTGGATTCGTAAAATTAGTACACGACGCCCTGCAATTTCAAAAGATCCTCTTTTATTGAAAAATAATGTTACTGATTCATCTAGGAAATTATTGTTAAAATGCTTGTATGTTAATAAGACTATTTGTTTTGTTTAGAAATCATGCTACGTGAAATATTAGAAAATATAAAACAATCATAACACGTTTGTACTTGTTTATAAATACAATATACTCCATTCCACGAATATCATCATCATCATCATCAACTAGCCTCTAACGTCCACTGCTGAACATAGGCCTCTCGCATGCTCTTCCACTTAGTCCGATTTTGCGCCATCTGAATCCAATTTGTACTCACTCTTTTTATGTCATCTGCCCATCTCGTTGGGGGTCGACCTCTATTTCTGTATGCTTGTATTCGGGGTCTCCATTCCAAAATTCTTTTTGTCCACCGGTCATCAACTGATCTTGCTACATGACCTGCCCAGTTCCACTTTAGTGTTGTTATCCTTTCAATAACGTCTGCTACTCCTGATCTTTTGCGTATAGTAGCATTGGGTATTCTATCACGTAAAGAAATCCCTAACATAATTCTCTCCATTGCTCTTTCCGCAACTTGTAGTTTACTCACTGTTGTTCTTGTGAGCGTTAGGGTTTCTGCGCCGTAGGTCATCACTGGCAAAATACATTGATTAAATACTTTTCTTTTCAGACACATTGGAATCTTAGACCTAAAAATATCCTTCATCCTTCCAAATCCAGCCCAAGCGAGGTTTATTCTTCTTTTCAGCTCGATTGTTTGGTTGTCTCGACTTATTCTGATCTCATGGCCTAAGTATTTATAGGAGTCAACTGGCTCAATATCTTTGTCTTCTACTGAGATGTTTTTGTTGTGGACTAAATTTGTCATAAATTGTATTTTTGAAAAATTTATTTTAAGACCAACTCTTTTTGTGGCAGTATGGAGTTCTTGGAGCATTATCTGTGCCTGATCAAAGCTGTCTGCAATAAGAACGATATCATCTGCAAATTTAAGGTTATTTAAAAATTTTCCATCTACATTGATGTCTATTGTTTTACTGTTCCAATCTATTGTTTTACAAGCGTATTCTAGCAAAGTTGTAAATAATTTAGGAGACATGTTGTCTCCTTGCCGAACGCCTCTTTCAATACGAAAAGTCCCAGTATCTTCATTAAGTCTTACACAGGCTGTAGCATGTTGATAGATGTATCTGATGAGAGATATGTATCGGTGATCTATTCTACATTGTGTTAGAGCTTGGAGCATTTCACTTTGATTGACCGTATCAAATGCTTTTTCAAAGTCGACAAAGATAAGTATCAGGGGTCTATTATATTCAATGGTTTTTTCAATCAACGACTTAATGGTTTGCAAATGATCATTTGTTCCGTATCCAGCTCTAAATCCGGCTATTCCACGAATATACGACTGTTTTAAATTCGCTTTAAGGTGTCGACTTAAATGGTCCAATGTGCTGCATTGTACAATAGTAAATTCTCCCCTAAAAATCTATTCTAGATTTAAATATGAAGTCATGATATAAATATAGAGTTGATAGTTTATATAATAGTTGTAATTCAGAATTTAAATTATATAATTACTATCATTGAGTTTAGTATTTTAAACAAGTTGGTGTTTTAATTAAGTGATTTAAACGAAAGATTAAATACTTAAGTGATTAAATAGTGTACTTTATTTAGTCGAATATTCAATTAGTATTAAAAAAACAAAAAAACTTACTTGTTCTCTTATTCACCTAATCTCCTAAAACTATTATCAACCATCAGATTCACAGCCATAATCACTGTCGTCGCTATCCTCATTTGGACGGTAAATTATAATAGGATTAACTGCTTCGATGCAACCTTCACGGATCCACCATTCTCTAAATAAGTCTTCACATTTTTTTACACTTTTTCCCCAAATTTCAGGAGTGGCAATATCCAATGCTTGTTGCCATGTTTCCAAGACTGCCTAGTCACTGTAACCCTTGTATCCAATATGGTTATCATAATATGTTTTGCAAATCCCCCAAATATATTCAATTGGATTGAATTGGCAATGATAGGTCGGTAGTCTTAACACACGATGTCCAAGACTATGTATAATTTCGTCTACTATATATATATATATATATATATATATATATATATATATATATATATATATATATACATATATGTTTGGTTGTGCATGACTTTAACTAACGCTAGTAATTGAGGCTTAAAACAGTATTGAGGAAATGAAATAGTTTTATTCGTTAACCATTCTTTTATTTTATCTACAGTCCAGGTGTTTGTTGGTTGCTTATTTAAAATTTCCGAATGATACGCAGCATTATCCAGTACTATACCGGATGGTTCATGTAAACTTGGCAACAGTTTTTCTTTCAACCATTTAACAAACATCTCCGTGTTCATATTATCATGATAATCGGCTGATTTTGGTTTTGATGAAAACACAAGATCTGCTCCCTCAATAAAACCATATTTTCCACCTGCATGTACTATAATATATCTTTCCCTCGTTATCGATGTGTTTTATGGATTTTATACTCTCGTCCTGCCACATTCGTTTGATACCGCCTTTAGCAAACATCCATGTTTCGTCTAAATAAACGAAGGAAGAACATTTTTCTTTAAATTTGTTGTAATTTCTTAAAAATTCTATTCTTTTGTGAACGACACTAGCTCTTTCACACAAAGCCTTTCTATTGTCTTCCTTTTTGAACTTAAAGCCAATCTGTCTTAAAACTCTCCAGAGACTTGTTCTGGAAATTTCAAATATATCTTTTAATTTTTGTAGCACTGAATCTAAAGAAACATGTTCTTTCTTTTCGCGCATTTTATATATTGTCTCACGGATTTCAAATTTGAAACCTTCGGGAAGATCTATAGTCTTTGATTGTCGGCGAGATTTATATTGTGCGACATTTTGTTCACTTTGTCCACTTTTTTTTTCTTTTGGCAAAACCGACTTTAGTTTTGTTTCACTAAAACAGAGTGCATCACACACACGTTTATGTAAGGACTCAATAGGCGCAAAGGGCCCCCGTTGGTTTTCTCAGCAGTAAAATAAGAAAGTACATTAATTATAAACTTGTCTACATCTAAAACACGTCTCGGCATTTTTTGGCTTCAATAAACAAATACACTACACTAAACTCTATCTTAACGGACACCTCTCTTCACCGGAAACCTCTATACGGACGGTTTTTAAAACTTAAATCAGTCGGCGATATATGAAACTGTATGTAAATTTTCGTTACTTTTTAATATCTGTAACGACTCGGCACTTTAACTATCAATAGCCGGTATATTATACCCGTTATAAAAAAACATTCGGAACTTAAGAGTACATCCACTCAAACCAAACAAATATTTAAAAATAACAAAGTGAACTATTATATAGATTCTATTTCTGGTTTCTGAACCATCGTTCTGCCAATTTCTTTTCATTTATAATAAAAATAGTATATTTATTTTTATTACAGTTCTAGTACCTAATAAAGTAATAAAATATAATATCAAAGAAACCCGGCACGCCTGTTTGCATTTATTTACAAATGTTTACATTTGAAATGCACTTTGTTTACATTTCACCGAAATCCAACCCAAATGTCTGATGAACACATTTTCGTAAAAATGCGTTTACGAAAAAATTTTTGGTATTTTCGGATTAAATTTCACAATAAATTTTGCGTCTATTTGTACATCTATTAACTCAAATGATTTTAGTTCAGATGTAATACTAACAGTAGATGCTTTTTATTGGAATTATAATTAGACCAATTTACTTTCATACTTCTACTTGCACAGTAAAATATTCGTTGTCGCAATAATCCCAAACAGTCGTATATTCGTGGAATAACCTATAATAAATATCTATCTATATAAAAGGCTATGATGACAGATCACACTGTAAGTCTAATAAACTAAGAGCGCCATCTAGGAAAGACATATGAACTACCATATTTCAATCATATTTTGTTCTTAAAACTATACGTTTAATAAATAATACTGTAATAATCAATCTGTAAAAAATCGTCAATATGTTTGCCTTGCAAGTTGTAGAAAGCACAGTGGTAAATATTTGAATTCAATTTTGCTAAGTAAGAAATCTTATGATTTCTCTTGTTAATACTGTAATAATTATATATTAATATAATTAGTAATTAATTTTAATAATATTTTTAAGGGAGAATTTACTATAAAATAATTAGATTTACGTTATTTTAAATTTAAAACCATGTGCCATCTAGAAAAGAAAAGCTGAACTACTCACATCTGACATTTCAATCATATTTTGTTCTTGAAATGATAGGTGCAAATTAAAAATACTAATAATATTAATTACATATATTAATACATATTATTTACATAGATAATACGAATATTTACTATTATTTTTTTCTCAAAATTGAAAAAAATTTTGATTGCTCTAATTTAAAATTTAGGCTCTAGTAAAGATTTATTTAGCAAAATAATTTGAAGCGTTATATTAGTCCTGTTCTCTAAAGAGTGAAAAGGTTTTGTAAGATTCTTCTTCTTTTTATGTAGACATAACTTTATTCTGTTTTTAAATGTGTTTAAATGTGTAATTGTATGCAAAATTATTTAAATTATTATTCCGAAATTAAAATGAGTTGTTAGTTGTTACGAATGAATACTGGATGTTAGGTCTGCTAGAAGAACAACCGCATATCATGTAAAAAAATTTGTGGACAGACGAGGCTACGTTTAATAGTGCGGGTGCTGTCAATTTACATAATACGCATTATTGGGCTGAAGAAAATCCGCACTGGATACATGAGGTGCAGGTACAAGGTAGATGGAGTCTTAATGTTTGGTGTGGTATAGTTGATCGTAGGTCCATATTTCTTTGATAGAACTTTAAATGGCGAAACATATTTGAATTTTCTGGAAAATCAGTTGCCTGTTTTATTGGAAGATATTTTCTTACAAACAAGAAGAGATATAATATTACAACATGACGGGTGTCCTGCGCATTTTTCCAGATGAATTCGAGATTATTTGTATGTAAGTTATCCAAATAAATGGATTTGAAGGGGAAGTATATTTTTATGGTCAGCTAGATCTCCAGACTTAACATGTTTATCTATGGGGAAGGTTGAAGGACTTAGTGTACCAAACTCGATCAACCACGCAAGACGACATGAAACAGCGCATTATAAACACAATACGTAGTATATCAACAGCTGAGATTGAAGCAGCTGGTATGTCTTCACGCCAAAGATTACATCTTTATGTGGACAACGATGGAAAACAAGTTGAACATTTAATTGGACATTAAGTTTTAATGATCGAGATATATGTATGATATTTCACATATTTACTTAAGGTTAAGTTATCATAAAGGGTGAGTTAATACTATACTTACTTATGTTTATGCGTTTTATTCATATCTTGAGTTCGACAAAAGCTATCAACATGAGGTTTGAGACATTTTGTTACGAATTTAATCCAGTTCCATTATAATTTACAATAAATAGGTGTTTCTATTAAACATTTTGAAGAAAAACAAATTTTAATTTTTTATATTTGGAAGTATCTTCTACCTTTGGCAATTAAAACTAAATGCAATTCTTTTATAGTAGATGTAAATTAAATCATTTACCCTTTCTAATAACACTAATTTCGTTAAAATCGGCTAATAAAAACCAAAGTTATAGGTATTTATCCACAAATACTTTCCCACTCTCCCCCACCCTTATTTGAAAAATAAAAAAAGTACTCAAACAACTTTGTGCGGAATTTAAGCCTCTTTCTAGTTTACTTATTTGCACTTGGTATAATTGGGCAAATAAGTAATAAATATTTCACAAAAACCTGGTTTTCAAATTTTTCTTCACAGGTTACGCCCCCTAGCGGTTAACCCAGAAACTTGAAAGGTATTTCCAGCGATTTCTCTTGGCCACTTTTACTAAGGAATTTTTTCTCCTAAAGTTTTAACATTAATAGTTCCTGATATATAGCCGAGAGATCGACTTATTGGACCACCCGGTATATATATATATATATATATATATATATATATATATATATTATATATATATATATAAATATATATATATATATATATATATATATATATAAATATATATATATATATATATATATATATATATATATATATATATATATATTATATATATATATATATATATAAACTTTTGTATATTTAGAGCAAACGCTTCAATGGAAATACCTAACCTAAGCTGAAAAGAAAAGGAAAACACAGAAGAATATCAAAAACTAAATAAAATAGAATTTCAGCAAAAATTAGAAAAATCTAAGAAAATACAATACTACTGTAATTGTAACAGAAGAAAATCGACAGTTTTTGTGGCAATACTTCGTAAATATCCGTAAGACAAATTACAAGGTTGCCGGATATACAACTAAACTTTATGTTAGAAGTGAAATGTAGAATAGAGAATGCTAGGAGTGCATTTAACAACATGGCCAAACTCTTTAAAAGTCTATACTACGGAGTTGAATCCTGGACATTCACTGAAGCGATGGAGAAAAAACTTGAAGCCTTTGAGATATAGCTATACAGAAGAATCCTGAGGATATTATGTATAAACAAGATAACCAACTTGACTGTACTACGAAGAATGAGGAAAGAAAGAGAAGTGATGTATACGATTAAAAGGAAAAAGTTAAAATATCTCGGACACATAATAAAAAAGGCAATAAATACAGATAACTGAAAATAATCCTTCAAGGCAAAGTATTCGGAAAGAGAGGAATTCTGATAAGAAGAATATCATGGTTAAAAAACTTGAGGAAATGGTTCTCCACAACAACTAACCCATTTCAAGTATCAGTTACTTAATAAAATAATTATAGCCAAAATGATCGCCAATATTCGAAACGAATGGGCACCAAAAGAAGGAGAATGCTTTATTTGCCGTTTCTTGTATGTTTTACTTTATCTTCACTTAGCTTGTTTATGCCTCGATTTATATCTTCAATAGGATTCAAGATAACCTAGTCTTTTTTATTATAGTAATTTTATCGATTCTGTAAATTGTTTATCTTTAGTTTAGTTTCCGACTTTGTTGGCTTGAATATTTCTCTTATAACCATATCAACGTGAAACTAGCCCAGTAAAACCCAGAAAGTAATTAATTCCCATATTTACTGAAATTTGACTCTTTATATCTATTAGTATTAATATTCACTATTAATAACGATATCATCTACGATAGGTTAAAGTTTATGGTTGTGTAACGGTTAAAAAATCTATACAGTTTAATTAATTTCCATAATCCATTTACTTTTGTTCCATCCTATATAAGGCATCGTCTGCTTATAAATTCAAAGAAATGTTTTTTATTAATATCTCAAAATATCTCAATAAGAACGTTTTAGTGTTATTGGTTCAGAATAAACATTTTAACTCCGAACGGAGAGATAATAGTTTAGTTGAAATTGTTTTTTGAAATTATTTCGCTTTAAACCATTCTTTTGTATATTTGATAAGTTTCTATTTTTAACGCTTATAACAACGGCGTGCCCAAAAGAGAAAACAAACTCTAAATATAAAGTATATACTATTAAGATAAATTATATTAAGTTATATAGAATTAATTATTAATAGTATATAAAATTAATATTATTATTAATTTCTGCGGCTAAGAATGCTGCGTGGGAATTGAGATTAAGTACCTATCAAGCTTTCAAATAGAACAGTCGTGCTGGTATTCTTTTACTTTGTAGGGGGATTTGAGCCCTTAGTAACAACAATTTCAAGTTTAGTCCATTGGAAGTTACGTAGAAATTTTCTTCTAGAAGTATGGAAGTGATACATTATTTTTTTTTATTTTTGATTGTTGAAAAACATGTTTTGGTTATTAATGGGAAAGTTTAAAAAAAATTTCAATGGTAGTAGTACTAAAGTATTAAAGAATGATAAAGCCTTCAGTGGAAGCAAAATAAGTAAAGCAAATAATTCGAAGTAACTTTTTTTATAATTTTTATTCTGCAAATTCACAACAAGATAAGTAAAGCAAATAATTCGCAGTAACTTTTTTTATAATTTTTAATCAGCAAATGTACAAATTACTGCTGAATATTTCAAAACATGGTGAACTATACAGGAGACCTGTTATCTTTTATATTTTTCTTCAACATTTTATGTATCCAGTGTCGTGCAGTGTTCGTGTTTCTTTTTAAAGGGGTATATTCCGTAATATTTATATATATTATACAGTATAGTATTGCTTGTTCTCGAGACTACTTCTTATTGTTGTGTATAGTCTGTGAATTTGTTCGATTGTACCATGTTGGTTACGAAAACCGAATTCATGGTCAGGTATGAGACACTTTTCGTCCAATATTGGTTTGATTTTTCGTAGCAGAAGTTTTTCAAAGACCTTAGAGATGACTGGGAGTAGACTAATCGGTCGGTATGAGTTGACATCTTTTGGATATTTACCAGGTTTTTGAATGAGTATAATCTGTGCCACTTTTCCTTGCAGAGGAAAGTAATGCAGACTAAGCATAGCATCGAAGATCATAGTGATTATTCTGTAACAGTCATTGGTTAGTTCCTGGAGGATCTTACCCGTTATGAGGTCGAATCCCGGAGCCTTATTGGGTTGTATCTCATTCTTTATTATCTGTTTTACTTCTTTAATATTAAACTTGGTGATTGGTAGTTCCATTTGATATGGAGCCTCAAGAAAAGAATTAAATGGTTCTGCTTGTTCTAATGGCACTACTCTGTTAAATGGACTAAATACTGTAGAAAGATGTTCAGTGAATATCTCAGATTTTTCTGTATCTGTTCTTGCCCATTTACCTTTGACATTTTTTAGAGGAGGTATGGCGTCTTGTGGACCTTTTACCTTTCTCGTCGCCTTCCATAGAAGGCATCTCCTCGTTTTTCTCTTCTTTTAATAGATTTTTTAAGTCTTCTGGTAATTCTGTTTAAATTTTGTTTGTCAATAGGAGCGCGTGTGTTTTGCCACTTTTTCCTAAGTTTTCTTTTCTCATCGATCAGGTTTTTTGCAATTTGCGAACAGTTTATGGTTTCCTTCCACGTTGTTTGTTCAGGAGTAGAAATCCAACCTGCCTTTTATATGGAGGTAGTAAGTTGTTGTACCGTATTTTCAATTTGTGTTCTGTTTCTTGTTCTTGTGTTCTTGTTTCAATTTTAAATTCTGTTTTAAGTGGCAAGTTCGTTGGTATTTGTTCTGCTAGTGCGCTTCGGAATATTTTCCAATTTATTTGATTATTGGTTAGGACTGGAGGCTTATTTCTTTGTGTATGATTTTGGAGTCTAGGTCAATTAGAATGAAAGAATGATCTGAAGAGAGGTCCCAGCATGATTCTATTGCTAAATAGTTAAGAGAGATACCTTTAATCACACAGAAGTCTAAGAGATCTGGTGTTTTATTTGGATCTGTAGGCCAATAAGTTAGTTCTCCTGTAGATATGTGTTGCAGGTTGTTTCCTGTTATTGACTTCAGCAGTTGTCTACCCCTTGTTGTAATTACCCTAGAGCCCCAGTGATGATGTTTACAGTTAAAGTCTCCTCCTGCTATGAATTTGTGTCCAAGAGAACTGAAATAGGTGCTAAAGTTGTTTTCGTTGATTGGTTGACCAGGAGGACAGTAGACCGCAGATAAGGTAAGGATGCCTAACCAGTCTTCGATGAAAATGCTAGTTGATTGCAGGTACTTTTCACTGAACTTATTTAACTCAACTAAAAGTTGTTGTGCCACCGTGTGCCTTATCATTTAGATGTTTTGTGTAGTGGACAATGTATTTTGGAATTTTGATATAGTTTTTGTCTGTTAGATGAGCTTCTGATACAAGCATAACATCAATTTTCTTCTCGTCGAGGACAATTTTTATTTCTTGGATGTGGTTCGTTAGGCCATTTGTTTTCCCGACTGCTATTTTAAGTCTGTGTTGCATTAGTGCATTTTGGAAATCATAGTCATAAAAAGATTAAGCATAGTGTCCATTCTCTCTACTAGTTTTGTCATCAGGTTTTCAAGGTTGGCAATTTTCGTTGAATGGTTTGAGCCGACATTAGTTTGTTGATTTGTGATTTCATCCGCTTGACTATTTCCCGAAGTTTTTTAAGCGTAAGAAACACCAGGGGTTACTCTTTGACTATTAGTTTCATAGGTGTCTGTTCTATGGATCTCTTGATCCTTTCTGAGATGGGGAAATTTTTTTTTGTATTTGTTTGTATACGCTGCAGCCCTTATAGTTGGCCGGGAAATTTTTTTTTGTATTTGTTTGTATACGCTGCAGCCCTTATAGTTGGCCGGATGGTTTCCCATACAAAGTACACATTTTTCTTTATTGCTGCATTCTTTTCGTGGACAGTGTAAAGTAAGATGATTACTTGCACACTTTACGCATCTTGGAGGTATATGGCAGAATTTTTGTGTGTGACCGTAGTGTTGAAATATGGTACATCGGCGAACCTGACGCTTGGGATATGGTGGTTCGAAGGACACAATCATGTTCTGGAGTGCTCTCACATCATATATGTCTTTATTATTTGGCTTAGTTTTTAATTCTATATAAACGAGCGGAAGCGCTATTTTAGATCCATTCTTATACAGGGTGGTGAATCGTCAAACGGGCCATAGGAAACTCAATGAGAAATTCTAAATTGTTGAATTCCTGCTTCCCTAATTATTTTACACCAAAAGTCATGGGAAACTATTTGTAGAGGACTCAAATATGTATCGAAAACAATTGTTAAAATTGTTCTACGACTTAAAGGTATTCCAAAATTTTGCTAAAATATAATACATTTTTCAGGCCACCCCTAAAAGTCAGGCCAGATGCCGTAAAAAGAATGTGTATTACGTGTTGCGTTTTGCCATATTGACGTTTCTAATATTTGACAATATTTAAATCAACTATACTATATTTATCTATGATTTAAATGGCCAAAATTTTGTGATTTATTATTTAAAAGAAAAATTAAGTTGATTAAAAAATGTATTCAGTTAAGGAGAAAAGAGCAATAATAAAAATGTTTTATTCATGTTTTATTATAACATTTGTTATAGTTTTATGTTTAGAAATTATCATATATTATTATTAGGAATGAAGATCATAGTAACAGTATATTGGAATTCATTGAATTGTTGTATATCTTAACTTAACATGGAATTAAATTTTAGTGTATTAGAATATCTTACGTTAAATAAAGATCCGGTAGTGACAGGAAAAGGTTCGCGCTATTGCCTGAATACAACATTATGCGATTTTTCGTCAACTGAGTACATTTCATTCTATTGATCGATTTGTAAACAATATAATTTATTGTTCACAAAGTAATATTGTTCAGTAGTAGTAGTATTTAGTAAAATTCATTGTTTATAGTTTAATCATAAAATAAAAAAAATTGACAATTCAAATTGTCAAACATCTGACATCGATATGATAAATGGATAGAACACACACTTTTTAATATATTCTTGTATTACGTGTGGCCTAACTATTAGGGGTGGTCTGAAAAATCTATTATATTTTTGCAAAATTTTGAAGTACATTTGATTCGTAGAACGGTTTTAACATTTGTTTTTAATTCAGAATTTAGTCCTCTACAAATAGTTTTTTATGACTTTTGGTCTAAAATAATTAGGGAAGCAGCTATTCAACAATTTAAAATTTCCCATTGAGTTTCCTATGGCCCGTTTGACGATTCACCACCCGGTATATATTAGCTATGTTGGTTACTTCGTGTCCCATTAATCCTAGCTCATGTACTAAAGCGTCTTTATCTGCTGTCTGATGCATATTACGAAGCACAACTCGGAATGTTCTTTCTTCCTTTGTTTGGTAGGTGTAATAATGTGTTTTTTTTCTCATTGAGTGCTTTGGGGCACTCAATGAGAATATCCCCAGAGGGAATATTGTTTTTAACAATTATCGAAGAGGTTGTATATCACCTACATCTGAAACAAATATGGGTGGGGGTTGAATACTTTCTTTAACTGCATCAGTTCTGGTTTGGTTGGTCTCATCAGGTACTTCATCTAAGCTAGCAAATCTATTAGACGTTAGTGTGGGTGCTTTGAGCCAGTAATCGCTCATTATGGTTTGTTTTAGTTCTTTATCACCTCCAGGGCTGTCATTTCTTGCTCGTTTGTGGGCTTGAACAGTTTTCCATTCTTGATCTTGGTTTTCTTGGCTATCTTGTGGATTAGCGATGTATATTAGTGACGGTAGATAAGAAGAAGAAGAAACATGATGAGAAAGAAAAGAGTTACCTGGTTATTCATGTTGATTCTCAGTTGACTCTGTCTCTTGGAGTAGTATATTGGTTGAGCAATTTTCATTGCTTTGTTGTTCGCTAAACAAGGTTCTGTTGCTCGATGGTTCTGCATGGTAGTTGTTTGCATATTAGCAATGTGTTTTTCTGAAGTTGAACTTCTCGGCGGAAATCTGCTCACTTTGTTTGAATTTAAGAACGGATTGTCTATGTCCATCCTGTATCACGATTAAATATTTTATACATCACGATCATTTATTTATGATACGCCTATGACTTTTATTTGCCGGTATTTGGCGTTTGGAAATAGCACTTGTTTTATTTTGTTTGCGTTTTTAGAACACTGATAATTAATATTAGTAATTAACGATATAGTTTCCAATAAGAACTGGTTACTATAATAATAGATATTTTTGTACTAGAAAAACAAATTTATGCAACCGTCTCCAGCAAAGGTAGGAACGAGACTCCAGAGATAAAAAAAAAATAACATTGAGGTAATTTGAATTTGAAAATATTTTGACAATTTTTCCAGTGGATAAAAATTTGATTTATTGATTGATCGTAGTTAATTGATATTTGCTGCTATTGAATTATTTGAATTTTATATTTTTTACCCATCGTACATTTGATATTTATTTTGAATTATTTGAATTTTACTGATTGCATATTTGATATTTGTCGTAAAAATTTATTACAATTGGGGAGAAATATTTGTCGTGTTCTACAACATATAGAGTGCTGTAAAATTTCACATTTGGCGGGGACAAAACAGTAACGAAAAGAAACAACATGTCAGTCACAAGGAGACAAAGCAAAATGCAGGAAAGGAAGGAGGATAACAGAGAAGAGGAAACAATTGTTGAAGAAGGATCGGATAATGAAGGAAATGTTACAATAGTTGAATAGTTGAGGAGAGAAAAGAATCGTCAGGAATAGACAGAATATTACACTTAATGCAACTCCAGTCACTAATAATGGAAGAGACAAAACTAGCAATAGAAATGAATAACAGGAATATGGAGCAGCGTTTGTAAAACTATGAACAGAAATTAGAAGAAAATGATAGGAAAATGGAAAAGCGTTTGGACAAATATGAAAATGAAGTAAAAGTCTGTTTAGAAAAAGTTAGAGAAGAAACAGAGAGGAAATTAGAGATGCAGATAAAAGAAATAGAAAATAAAATGAAGGATATTATTATTCAAAGAAAATAAATTGAACTAAGAGGAGTAGCGAGAAAAGAAGTTATCAGTACCGTTTGTAAAAAATTTGAAAACCAAATTGCAACATGTTAGATATTTTGACGATTGCAAAGAAACCATTGCAAGAAGGAGCAGCGTTATGATATGAAAGCAAAGAAGATGAGTTTGAAAATTGGACAGATTTCGAAAATAAATTTCTCAACTATTTCTGGGGGAAAAATAAACAAAGGGAAATCAACCAAGAGCTACAGAATGGAAATGATCACGAGAAAATGGGAATATCTGAGGACAGATATGGTTTGCAGATATATAACAATTCGAAATATCTGGAATAGAAATATTCTACCGAACAGCTGGTAGAAATGATCAGCAGACATTTTAAGGAAACTTTGGAGGATCACGTGATTTTGAGAAACTAACAAGATATTGAAAGTTTGTGCCAATTACTTCAATTAAAAGAAAAGTAAAGAAGAGAAACCGAAGACAACATGACCAATATAATGGACCGGAAAGAAGGTATCAATCAAATTATGACCGGAGAAACCGACATCTCCGATCAACAAACGAATATAGGACGAGAAATTACAACAATTACAATAGACAACAAAGTTACGATAACAGGAATGACACACAAAATAGAACATATGAAAATCACAACGGGAACAGAGCTGCACAAAATCCTACGAACAGGGATACGAACGAACAAAGGGACGGTAGAAATAATCAGAGTTTCCAACGACAAAATAGAAGGGAGATGAATCATGTAGCAATAGGAAACGAAAGACAAAATTCTAATTCTAATCTAATATTTTTAGATGCATTTATAAAACATAAAGCGATTAAAATTGTGATTGATTCTGGATCGGAGATATCGTTAATCAATAAAAAACTAGTAAAAGAATTAAATTTGGACAGATTTGTGTATAAGATTCCTAGGGTTGCTTTAGTGAAAACATGAAAAACATGAAGAAATCAATATGACTATAGAGGATAAACCGAAAGTACAAGAAAAAAATCAATCAGAAGAGAAAAAGAGGAGGAAGAAAAAGAAGAAGAGTTCAAAAAGAAAACAGGAAAACAAGATGGAGACAAGAGAAAAACAGGAAATAGAAGGTACAGAAGAATTGTTGGCAACCAACGATAAAACAGAACGGAAGCAGGAAGAAAAGGAAGTTATCATCAGAGAAATGAAAGGAGTAGAAACGTGGTGCTCGGAATACCAAAGGGAATTAGAGGATAGAGAAAAAACAGAATGAGAAGAAATGGCAAAGATGGACGAGAATCCAGAATTTTGTGAAGAAATATTATGGACAGTAAACACATGTGAAAAAAATGAGAATGAAAGAAAAATAAAATGTGAAGACAACATGGAAAAGGAAATAGAGACGATTTTAGACAATTATGAAGATCTTATTAATGGAGAAAGCCGAGTGGAGAAAAATTATGAACTTTCTTTTAAAGTTAAAAATTTGGAAAAATGTAAATCGAAAACATATATCCAATCCCGTATAAAGCCAGGCAATATACGGGGTATGTTTAACATTCACGACATCTATCAGTATCATGAGTAGATTTTAATAACATAGTGAAATAATTTGATCCTGGAAAACTTTCATGTCATTTTAAAAAATTAACAAAGAGTTTTCGGCAGATCAAATGGCGGGAATTTGTTATGATATGTAAAATCGAAAACAATATTGGTTTGCTTAATATATTTCAAAGTACAAAATATAATAATTCAAATGAGTCGACTTATAAGCTATAAAGATATTTCGAAGAAGTGAAAATCCATTATCCTAGATTACCTGTAGTAAACAAAATTTAAGATATGCATAAATTATTTTCTTTGTAAAATATATTCGAGTGACGTTAGTGAAATTAGTGAAGCCATGAACAATGCAAGCGGGTTTTTCAAATGGACTTGTACCGCGAATAAGACAATACAATAGATAATTAGGAAATATATTTCTCCGTTAGTCCTTAAGAATTTGTAGAAACCGATTAACCGATGTTAATAGTTTTTAGGAAATTTATAATTGTAGGTAAAATTATTGTTTGTTATCTAAATGAAGAGATGGGGATAATTGTGACGAGCTTTGATTGGAGGTGATTGAAAAAGGTAAGATGGTTTGTAAGAATGAGACTTTACCTAGTTTTTTCAAGAAAAAAAGATAAGCAGTTGGTTTCCAAGGGTGCAAGGCGAACAGTCGTTATTCTCTGGCAGTTCCCCAGAGGCAAGAAGCAGTAGAAGTGAATGTTTGTGAGTTTTCGTGAAGTTAGTGTATCTGACAGAAGCTGATCCAGTAAAATATTGTAAGTTATATTTTCTACTTATATTCCAAGAGTCACTGTTCAAGTTCAAGAGTAGAACAAAAGCTTGATAATCATTATATGAGATATTGTTTATTGAAAATATTTGAGTGTAAATTTTATTTCAATATATATTTGTATCATATATGTTTTTTATTATTCCGGTATGCTTTGGAACTTACCTATCACATGTAAAGCATATATATTGAAGCACGAGTATAACCCTGAGATAAGAGAATTAAATAGTGTGATAGAATCATAATTATATATATATCCGGTTTTTTAGGCGTTACGCCCGTCCGGTAGGGATCTATGGAGGAGTATCACCGAGCCGCAAGCCCTTATCTCTTGCCGTACTGCTCTACCATAGGCCGATCAGAACCCAGCATATCCTAGTCTAAGCCGCAGATTCATCTAGAATTTTAAACTGCTGCGTTAGACTATTTGTTTTCTGTGCACCGAGCTTGGGCTCGACCCACATCCACTAAACCATTCGACAGTGAAGCGAATGAGAGGCAGCCGCACAGCCCGCTGAGCTATCTGACCGACTAGAATCATTTAAATAAGTTTAATTAGTTAGTTAATTAGCTAATTAATTGCTTGGCGCACTTAACACTTTGAATATCACATTAATATATATATATATATATATATATATATATATATATATATATATATATAATATATATATATATATTGATCATTTTTTTATTTGTTTTTACACAAGACTACATTTTTGTATGTAGATTAAGAGCTAAAAACTACATATATCATGATATAATAATGGCTCTGGTAAATATTCAGTTTTAATTTTTTTTAAAGTAACATTCAATTTTAAAATCATATGTTTACCAGGTCATTGTGGGAAATTTGTATTAAACTTTATATAACGATGTACAATGGTATTAATTTGTGACGGCATTGTACATAGCACAAATATGGCTTGTATGTTACAACAATTTTATATCTTTTTATAAATAGTATAATACAATTTTTCAACAGAAGTTTCAAAAAAATAAAAAAAAGTAAAACCATCATTTTAAAAGCAACATAATTTCGAATATTGTGTCCAAATTTCGAGACATTTTGTCGGTAACTAACAGTCGCTTGGTTTTAGTGCACCGATAAAATAGTCTTAAAAAATCCCCCAAGTACTTAATTCAAATTAAAATCAACTTTTTTTTATTATCTTTAATATAACTTTTAGGAAAAGATGCAGAGAATGGTTTTGTTACGGGTGCACTGTGGATTTTTGAATCCAGCAGAAGTGGAGACTACCATGAGATGGAGGGGAAGTCCTTTGAAATTTGGTTCCAGAAGACTTTACCAACACTGGAAAGTAAAATGCCGTAATAGTGATGGAGAATGTCCCTTACTATTTCAGAACATTGGAAAAAATTCCAGCTATTGCTACAAAAAAGGCAGATATTCAAAATTGGCTTCGATCAAAAACGTTCCCTTTGAAGAAACGTTTTTAAAAGTGCAACTTTTAGAAATCGTTAAACAACATAAAGGCGAATATAATAAGTACATAGAAGATGAACTGGTAAGAAGTACACATATAACAGTGCTAAGGTTGCCACCATACGAATATTTAAATTTGCCGACATTAAAAATTTATTCCATGAGTTTATATCTGTTTTAACCATGGAAAATGGAAAAACTGCGTCAGACATGTAAAAGAAGAAGTAGTGCCAAATATGAGGGAGTTATATAAAATAATAAATAATAAAGTTAATGAATAAATATTCCGTTTAACATAATATATTATTTAAAAAAATTTAACCCTTCCTTTTAAATTTCTCCGGGATGTCAATGAGCAAACTAAATTATAACAGGAATTATCAAAGCAGAAATCTTCGATTTTGCTTTGTTTTTTATTCTATTGTCATCCAAATAAAATGATGGGTTTCTATTGTTTTTCGACGCAAAACGTTTTTATGTTTTTAAAAATCAATTTCCGATTCAAATAGATCATACTATTGGGTTTTGTTATTGGGAGTATTCCTTCTTTTGTTCAAAATTATCCAATAGGAGATGAAAGTAGATAAAAATAGACGAGTTATAATTGTAGAAATATCTGCCTGATATTAAAGTCAAAGGCATCGTTCCACTTTGAATCCTTTTCAGTTTAGAATCAGTTCCTGAATAACAGGCGAAGTAAAACATTGCGAATTGTGTATTTAAAGTAATAATTAAAATTTATAATTAAATTAACTTTAAATATTTTTTTATAGCGAGACAAAGGATATCTAAAATGAGAGGGTTTATAAAATGTAATAAGCCTTCTGTATAAAATGAAAAAGCTTACATTCTGGATTACCTAACTGGTGTCATTCATTGAAGTTATCCCCATTCAATCTAATAACACGCACCCAACGATGCTTATGTACCTGAAACAGTTCTGAACTCTGGAAACTTCATATCAATAAAATAACCTAACATAACTGTAACGTTTACGTATTTTTTAAGCCATTTGATATAAACCAGTCATACTACACCAATTATTGGTTTATTCTATTCTTTCATGATATCCATTTCAGAATTCTGAAATACTGTACCAACTTATACAGGTCTAGCGAATGGAAACACATAATTTTGCAGTCCTTTGGGAATCTCCACAAAGTGTTTCGACTTGCGATCTAATGACTTTCCTTCACGCAAAATATCGCTGATTGGTTTAGGTTCTTTATATATATATATATATATATATATATATATATATATATATATATATTTATATTTATATATTTATATTTATATATTTATATATATATATATATATTATATATATACAGTGTGTCCACTTAAGTTCGCACCATATGGGAAACTTTCTTATTATTAGTTTTACGAAAAAAAGTTATTCTTCATAAAAAGTTCTGCATGGTGTAAAAACTAAAATACAACCATCAGATATTAAAATTTTTCAGTCGTATACGAGGTATGTTCAAAAATATGAATTTTACCAAGAGCAAAGTACCTCAATTTTTTATAATTTCGAAAATTGTTATCAAGAAAATTTATTTAAAATTGTAAACATATCTAACAAACATTTAACTCATTTGTTATCAAAAATTTGATAACCTTTTAGTTTCCCAACTTGACTGTTGCAGCATTTTGTTGATGTTTTAAAATAATTCGTACACATAACAACGTTATTTATTTTACAATCTAACATGAATAGCAATTATAACAATAAGTTGTTAAAAATATTTGCAAAAAATATTAAGTAATAGATTTTCTTAGATCAAACCGCCATTGCCTCAACGTACCCACCTTCTCTTTCAATACAAGTTTCCGTTCTACGACAAAATTCTCTTAACACATTTCGAATCATGTTGGGAGTTATAGTCTGAATGGTTTCCGTAATAACCCTTTCCAAATGTTGGACGTTTGTAAACGGCCCTTGTTTGTATACATTCTCTTTCAAGTAACCCCAAAAGAAATAATCTAACGGGGTTAAATCTGGCGACCTAGCTGGCCAAAAAGTCTCTGAATATCTGTGGATTACTCTTCCGTTAAACAAATGATCCAGATACTGCCTTACTTCCAATGTACTATGACATGTAGCGCCGTCCTGCTGGTACCATATTTGTTGCCGTTCATGTAGTGATAGGTCATCAATAAAATCACACACGTGAGTTTGTAAGAAATTTAGATAATTCTGAGAGGTCATGGATTGTCGAAAAAAAAAATGGCCCAATTATTTTATCTTTGTAAATGCCACACCAAACATTTGTTTTAAATGAATATTGATCACGAGTCCTAATTGTGAAGTTAGGATTGTTGTCACTCCACCATCGACAATTTTGAGAACTCACCGTTCCATTTGAATTAAATGTAGCTTCGTCTGAAAACATTATTTTTCTAACAAAAAAAGGATCGTCTTCAATTTTTTCTTGAATAAGAAAACAAAATTCTATTCTCTTATCGTAGTCTCTAGGTTTCAATGTATGAATAAATTTAGGCTTATATGGTTTAAACTGATTTTCCTTCAAAATTTTTGCAATTGTACTTTTACCTGCATTTTGCAACAACAATGCCCTCTTTCGTAGAGAATATTTAGGATCTTGCACTGTAGATAACATTACATCTAATTTCGTCGCCTCATTTGCAACGCGTTTTTCACGTTTGTTGCTGAATTTATTTTTAACATCTCCGTATACTTTGAATTTTACCATAAGTCTCATAACTGTTGTATGTTGTATATTTCTTCCTGGATGTCTGTTATTAAATATTTCAGCTGCTTCCCGATACGTTTTATAATTATCACCCACAATTAGCACAATTTCTATTTTTTCTTCTAAATTCAATACCACCGGCATCTTTAATTAGAATTTATTGTAACTGTCAAATATGTATTTTACGTTTAATGTCAGATATGTAAATATCATGGCAACTTGATTAAAAATGTACTTATGCATTTATTACTGTTGTAGGGTAGACATGCAATAGCAAAATGTAGAAAATCTCCATTTTAAACATTTTGTATACATGGCTATATATTTGAACATGTTGTAGACTTCTAAATAAATTTTCTTGATAACAATTTTCGAAATTATAAAAAATTGAGGTACTTTGCTCTTGGTAAAATTCATATTTTTGAACATACCTCGTATACGACTGAAAAATTTTAATATCTGATGGTTGTATTTTAGTTTTTACACCATGCAGAACTTTTTATGAAGAATAACTTTTTTTCGTAAAAATAATATCAAGAAAGTTTCCCATATGGTGCGAACTTAAGTGGACACACTGTATATATATACCAGAGGATCTCCAGGTTGTTTCCATAAAACAGACCAATTGCAGGTGACCGTCGAATGTTACTTTCCAGTAAAAAAAAAGAACTGATTCTTGCGCTTATTTTCCGTACTAGTTTAACCCTATTAACACATGTCCATCCAATATACATTTTGCCATATGATCGGCTGGAATTTCCCAGTGAACGTTATATTGTGTTCGGATCCAGGCTTTTTTCCGGATACGACCGGTTCTTATTGCAAGTACTACGCCCTGTTCTGGATCAAAGTATTTTGTAGCTCATTCTTTTGTAGAAAGCTTATCAACCCTTTCATTGTCATGTATTACCTGGTGACCTGCAACCAATACTTTAGAACTTCGACGAGCCGCCATACTCGCTTGATTATCTGTAGATGATTCGCTTTAGTTCCACAGTTCAGTTGATTTCTCTTGCACGGTAAAATATTGCATACATTTCTCCCTGCAATACAGAGGAAGATTTTCGTAGTGGAATAAAAATGTCTACATTTCCACCACCAATGAATATTCCTTCAACCGACACTTTTGCAGGTTTTGACCTGACTGTGTACCACTTATACCAGATATAACTTCAGCTGTATGTTAGCTCTGCCTCATTCCTCTCGTGGGTAGAAATCTATTTGGAGAAGTACTTTAGGATTGTAGCTGGACATTTCGGTATTCCTGATTTCATTTATAATGCTGGTATGTCCAGATTCAACGATTACGTTGTTAAGGTTTTTCCGAAGTATACCTTTTGTCCTGGTCTACCACTTCCTTTTTTACACAGTTTTCTCTTGAACAAACTTTATCTATACTCAAAGGATTTATTTGAAAAAATATTTTTAGATAAATATTTAAATTTGCTAAGAAAACATAAATCTTGCCACCAAAGTAGGATGAGTGTATATAAATATGTATATTGTTTTGTTGAGAAAGGGTCATAATATCCACCCAGCTCGTGTGAGTTTACAAGTTTACAGGTTACAGTTTACAAAATCATTTATGTTAATATAATCCTTATCATTTATGTTAATAACAGCGATTATTTTTGTTTATAAATCTCGTACCATTCATTTCTCTTTAGTGTGAAGCTTATACCATAAATCGACATTTGTATCATTAGTATTTGACAGGTATTATATTTATTCTTAAAGCGGTCGTTAAACTTACCCTTATGGTTTTGAAGTTACTTTAAATATAATTTAAAGTTGAATTGCAGTTACCTGTAAAAGAAAAACAAGCTTAGTATTCTTCAGTCTACATCCAAAAGGCGCAATATAATTTTAATAGAAATACTGATATACAGACTAACATCTCTATATGACAATTAAACGTTAATGGAATAACTTGAATTAATAATATAGAACAAAAGAAATATACGGTAAATATAACAAATGGCGATACAATGACTCAAAATTCGTATAAAATTAAAACCAGACCTTTTTTTAAAGATTAGATCATATTTGAGTTTTCCTTTTTAAGATATTCTTTATTAATAGGAATATCGGACTTCAAATGAATACAAAGAAAACCAAACTATTAAAAAATAATAACCACCCAGTAATAAAATAATGATAAATGGTTAGAAAGTAGAAGAAGTGGACAATTTCACATAGTTGGAATCAATTAAAAATGTAATGAACAGACAAGAATAATAAAAAGAAGAAAACAAATTAACATATCTACTAGAATAAAAAAAATGGAAATGGATTGGCCATACTTTGTGGGCAAATCAAAACATAGTGTGACAAGCACTTTGATACCAACCACAGGGGAAAAGAAAGAGGGGAAGACTTGTCAAATAATGAGTACTTGTATGTGATTACATAAATCTAAATATTCTCCAAGAAAGCACAGTGAATACTGGAATTAACAAGAATTAACAAGTGTGTATACGATATCATAAATATGGTCCTCGCATTGTCAATAATGGTCTACCACAGGGCTCTGTTTTGAGTCCTGTTTCTGTACGGCAAACTTGCATAACTTGTTTGTTAGCACTCTTAATGTTACTTAATACGTTGATATGTATTTGTTTTTATGTAACCGATAAACATACGAAAAATGCTTAAAATATTTACGATATGTTATATACTGTATTAAACCTTGGTTGGTCGACTTAGGCTTAAGTGTAGCCCCAGAAAAATCAGCTACCCTATGTTTCACTAGACACAGGTAAAGATTACCTAATAATATAAGCAGTAGTGGATATACTGTACTTATTATTGACCATTATAGATATTTGGGTATTGTTTTAAACTAACAATTATTATGGTACAAACATATCCACTACCTACATACAAGATGTGAGAAAGGGGTGAATGCACTTAAAATTATATCTCAACAAAAATGGCTATCTAACGTAAACACCTCGCTCTTATTTTACAAAGCTTATATTCGCTCTCTAACATAATATCGAACAGACTTATTTAAAGAAAATATATACAAAGCACAAGTCTTAACGCTGAATATACACTTTATTGAAAATGTAGGTAAATGTTAAACGCCGTCTACACTCTCGATCGAAGTTCTTCGGACGAAGTGTCGAAGTGAAGTTAATCGAAGCGAGGTGACTCTATACACTCGTGAACTAGAGTATTGGAGTAATGTAGTGTGACACTTCGTATTCGAACTTCGGGACCTTTAACTCGGACGCGAAAAACCGACACAGAACGGAAGAAGAACGAGGCGAGGCGAAGTCGCATGAAGTACCTGTCTACACTCTCGTAGTCGCTGAACTTCGATCAACTTCGCGAGTAGTATAGTGACCACTTTATCATTGAGGAAGTTGAAGTCAGCTAAAAACAGAAAGTTACTAGGTCCAGATAAAGTGAACCTATCAATCCTATGACCAAAGGACTTAATCAAGTGCGAAAATATGAAGGTGTGCCAATGGTAGAAGAAATCACAAAATAAATGCCAAAGATTTTTAAACGCAATATAATCTCAAATAACTGAAGACTACGATAAGTAGAATTCTTTTTTATTAAAGAAACATAAATCCATAAGTCTTGTTAACCAGAAAAACGAAATTCATAACTAATTGGATATAAACTGAATGAATTCTAAAATGAATATAAATATATAAAATTACTGAAAAAAATTATTTTGCAAAATGCAGAACAAAATAATAAAGACAAGTTATATAGGAGTTAATGTTGAACTTTAATATACAATTGTGGTTTAAATATCATGACTCATATAATTACAAATATGAAGGTAACCGGGTGTTTACTCAGCAATGAATGTGTGGTGTAAATAAAAATATATGTTTTGTTTGTTGCAGTTGTGATCTTTGAGCATTTTAACGATGTAATTATTTTCATTATATTTTAATTTTAAAAGTATTTTCCACTTTTAAAATCATCTTATCAATTCTATAATTTAAAGATATATAGTAACTTCATACACCATAATTTCTTTAAAATTAAAGTACATCACTTCTCGATCGGATTGATTTAAAAATCAAATTTAAACCGTGAAAAATATCTCCGGCATCCACTTCCGCTACCATTTAAACTTCAAAATGTCGTAATTCTGTTCTCTAAAAGTCCATTTTCCGTCAAAATATAGTGCACAGAGAGCATCAGCGAAACGCTCTTTCCAAACAACTTCCCGCATTTACATTGAACCCGAACTCTATTAAATCAACAGAAATCGTCGAATAATGAGAATATTATTGGATTCAGAACTGGTTTATATGCGGAAACTGAACATTTCGGGTACTATTTGTCGTTCCTACATGCTCCATATCCTAGTCTCATGTCGCTGAATTTCAAGTTACTCTCGTTATAGACTAAAATTGTCAAACTAATATTGGAATTGATTACAAAATAGAACATTAATAAGAAATAAATACGCTGTAAGCGGTGATTCATATTTTTATATTAATTTTCGTACTGTAGGAAATATTAAATAGCTACACGCTCATAGCTACGTCATACAAGTGAGCAAATATGCTTTCTTCTTCAGGTAACTTCTCCGTTTCTGGTTGCAGCTACACGAAACCGGGAATCCGAACTACACAATTTTTTTTTCAGATATGGCATTTTTCTTCTTTCTATATATTTTTATCATAATCTTTCTTTATATTTTAGAAAGTTAATATTAATCCCCCTTCATAACATTTTCAATTTTATTCAGCTGTTCTGATGACACTGCTGTTCGGAAGAAGAAGAATTTCCTGGCTGAGAAACTTAAGAGAGTGGTATAGTTGCAGCTCAGTAGATCTTTTTAGAGCAGCCGCCAATAAGGTACGAATAGCTGTGATGATAGCCAACCTCCGATAGGAGAAGGAACTACAAGAAGAAGATGACACTATTGAGACTCAAATTCAAATCCAAGACTCAAATTCAACTGAGATTAAGATGGAGATATAAACATTAGTGAAACATCTAATCAAATGGATAATCGTACCAACAAATTATCTAGTATGCAAACGAAAAAAAAAAAATTGAAGAAAAATACATTTTATGCCACTTCAGGTACCCAAACTAAGTCCCTTAATATTTCGAATCCAAAGTGAGAAACATCCAAAAATTACAGAAGATAAATGCCATTATGTAGTTAATACGAACTTAAATCCAATTTACACCCTAGACATGTTCTTCACTTTATTAAAAGAAGCTGGGTATCAGGGAATATATTAAATGTGATGCCCTCCTTCAATATGCCTATACAGCGAGTGATTCCTCATTCAAAAAAGGCATAAAATCTAAAACCTCCATTGATTAAGTATTTAATTTACGGGAATTTGGCACCTGTTGTAAACATTACATGGTCTACAGAATCTTTATATTCCGAACCAACGCCTTCATCTGAGTCAAAAATGAGTCCGAAGAACATAAGAAGTCCCGTTAGCTTTGAAAATCCAATTTACCATTTTAAGAGCCATACCCATTCTTTACAAGAGCAGTTGATAAATCTGAACTTATCCAAACAATCAGTAGTATTAAAATCAAATCTTCCTGTGTGTGCCATTTTCAGGGACAATAAAGTATATTTCTATTCTATATATTCCGATTTATTAATTTTTTGCTAATTGCAAAGAGTTTCATTTTATTAATAGGTATTCTTTTATTTTTTTTTGTTAATTCGTCAGCAATTGCGTTTCCGTCCAATCCTGTAAAGCCGGATTGACACGATCCAAGTAAGCTTAAAGTCTGCTTGGATGCGCAACACTTGGAAGCTACTTTGATCGTGTCACCTGTTCATCCAAGTACACTTGTATCAACAGGTTCTATCCAAGTTAAGTAGGACGCTGGCCAACTTCCTTGGATCCAAGTAGTGTGTAGTAAAATTGTCGAAAATAAACACAAAAAGAAATGGTCTAAAGGAGAGTGTTAGATTCGTGGAGTTTACGAAACTGAGGAAGCATTATGGAATGTACGGATAAAGGAATATAAAAATAGGGATGCTAGAAATGCGGCTTTTTTTCTTTTTTATTCCTTTTTTCTTAATTTCAAGCTTATGTATGAACATATTAGCAACCACTAGAACACTTTCCATAATTACTTCCGCTATAGTTAAAATGAATATTTGACATCCAAGTCATTTAACCGTGGCAACCAACTTAGTACAAGTATACTAGTACAAGTCCACTTGGTCCAAGTTGGAATCCAAGTATTCTTGGATGGTGTCAACCCGCCTTAAGTCTTCGAGTGAATAAGATAACTAAATTTTCAATACTTAATTTATTTAATTTCACTAAGGACTCCCATCTCATTTTTAAATTGAATACATGCGATTTCAGTACTTTGATCGCTGCTAAGTTTTGTATATGTTCTACTAATAGTAATTTGATTTAGTCTATTTTTTAATCTTTGTGTAGTTTTTTTTTTCCAAGGTTTTTGTATTTGTTTACGTCCCCTTCCTGTATCATCAACTCATTAGTTCTGCCTAGTATTTTTTATATATTTTTATTTGTTTTCAAATATAAATTTGTATAAACAGTAAAATAAAATTACGATGTATAACCTCACAATCAGGACAGAAGTAAGATATTGGGAGGATTATTTTACGAAATGCAAATTACTTAAAAACATAAAATATAAATAAAAATACATATTAGAACAGTGTCGAAACCTTTAAATAAGGTAAAAAGTAAAAAAAAATATAGTAGAATGAAACCTATTGGAAAAGGAAGAGAATGCTAAAAATAGAATAGAAGAAAAAATAAATTTCACTTCATCCGAGGTCAGGATGTATGAGGGGGTGAGTTTTTAAGGGTAAAAATCGGTTTATCGCGATTTTCGGCAAAACTACAAGTGCTATGAAAAAAAGTTAAATGGTAAAGTTGTAGGTAACAAAAAGATCTACAGTTTTTGCATTTACACTTTTTTCACATAACCTCAATTTTTTTTATTTTTTACGAAATTTGGTGAAAACTTGCCTTGTATATACCAAACAGACTGTACTTTTTTGGAATTAAAAAATTTATTTTTTACCTGATATTGATTTAATATCGAAAAAGCACCCTAATTTTCAATAGAAAATTCACGCGTCAAAATATCAGCTTTTTAATAAAGTCGGTGGGCTTTTTGTTCGTTGAAATCTTTACTTTCCGATAGTGTAAAAAAATATATTAGTATAGGAAATGTTCTCAAAAAATGCAAAAAACGAAGAAAACTCAAATCGAAAATTTTTTTATCATTATGTACAATTTTGAGATATTTATTAAAACTAATACTGTAATTACTCATGTTGCGTAAGATTTCGTGGTACATTGTTGTGTGTTATTCATCTACACACAACTGTGACACCAGCACCATCAGCTCATTTAACTAAAAAAGGAGAACGTAGTCGTAGAAAAACCTCAGACAATATTCCAGAGTTTCATTATGAAAACCATACTAAACTACCATTTTTACAGGAAAAATTTTTATCAAACGAGAAAAACAAAGACAAAATAATCACAACGTTAATGGAAATATTACAGTCACAAGGATTTTTCTGTAAACAAGCAGAAGAAGATGCTGATGCTGATATAATTAAGACTTCGATAGAAATTGCCAGAGATACAAATAAAACTGTCATTGTTGTGGGTCAAGATATTGATCTTTTGATCCTTTTGATTCAATTAAATGAAAATAATAATGACATTTATTTTCTTAAACCAGGTTCTGGAACTGTAAAAGATCAATTTTTCACGTCGAATAGTTTCAAATATGAATCTTGCAAAAATATCATTGCATTTCTGCATTGTTTTTCAGGTTGCGATACAACATCTGGATTTGCCGGGAAAGGAAAGAAAAGTATCGTAAATTCATTATTAGACGCTAAAAATTTGTCAAGTTTGGCTAACATTTTTTATGAAAAAGATGCAAATAAACAAGATATCGCAAAAAATGGATTACAATTAATCAAATCTATTTATAAGTGCAAAAATGATAAGCTAACGCTGAATCAATTACGATTTCAAAAATATCAATTGGCAAAAATCAAATCATCTTTCGTATTGGCAAATCTCCCACCCACAGAAGGTGCAGCAGAACAACATTGTTACAGGGCATATTATCAGCTTCAAACATGGCTGGGCAACGAACTGACAGCAACAGATTGGGGCTGGAAACAACATCAACGAGGCATTATGCCCAAATTTACAGAAAAGGAATTGATCCCGGAAATACTGCTCAAAACTATTTGCTGCAGCTGTGAAACTGGATGTAAGAATTTAAAATGTGGTTGCCGAAAACATGGTTTGAAATGCACAAATTTATGTTCAAGTTGTCGCGGCTCAGAAAAATGCTCTAATGTGGAGGAAAAAGCCTACGAAGAAATTAATAATTATGATTCTGATAAAATCGTGGATAAGAAAGTAACGCAGACAGTAAACAATATTGGAGATGAAGACGGTGATGGTCTTGAAGATTTCGAAGATCTCCTAGAATCAGAAGGCGACGAAGGAATACCATCAAAGAGGCAAAAATTAATGCCCTAAAAAATATTATGATACATATATACATCATAAATATATAATATATATATATATATATATATATATATATATATATATATATATATATATATATACTGTAAAATTGCCCATGACAAGAATGTAATTAAACATTAATAAACCAGCTTTTTAATTGTAAAAAAAATCGTATAGCAGTCACATTTTTTCCCTTTAAATCCTATATTGAATATTTATAATTTTTTTGTTTGTCAATGTATCATGAAATCTTAAGCTACATGACTAATTACAGTATTAATAATTATTAGAAATATCTTAAAATTGTACATAATGATAAAAAAAAAGTTTTCGATTTGAGTTTTTTTTGTTTTTTTTTGCGTTTTTTGAAAACATTTGCCATAGTAATGTATATGTTTTTACACTATCTGAAAGTAGAGATTTCAACAAACAAAAAGCTCACTGACTTTTTTTATAAAAGCTGATATTTTGACGCGTGAATTTTCGATTGAAAATTAGGGTGCTTTTTCGATATTAAATCAATATCAGGTAAAAAAATTAATTTTTCAATTCCAAAAAATTAAAGTCTGTTTGGTATATATACTAAGGAAAGTTTCACCAAATTTCGTAAAAAAAAATTTTTTTTGTAAAAAATAAAATAGAAAACCAAAAACTTGAGTTTTTTGAATTTTACACAAAAATGTTGAGGTTACGTGAAAAAAGTGTAAATACAAAAGTTGTAGATCTTTTTGTTACCTTTAGAATTGCTATGTGACTTTTCTTCCATAGCACTTGTAGTTTAGCCGAAAATCGCGATAAACCGATTTTTACCCTTAAAAACCCACCCCCTCCCACTTCCCGACCTCGGATGGAGTGGAATTTATTTTTTCTTCAATTTTTAGCATATTCTCTTCCTTTTAAAATAGGTTTCATTCAACTATTATTATATTTTTTTTTTTTTTGGTGAAATTATCGACCCTGGTCTATATGTTAAAAGGCAATATTTTTCCAAAGAAAAATGAATGACAACGTAAATTTTCTAAAAGAATAAAAATAAGAAATCTAAAAATATACCATAGTTTTGCATTTTTCAGACAAATAAAAATTTAACAAAACCGGGCAAGCGTCTAAAACTTGAAAAAAGCTTTTAAACTGCTGTTTTAACGTTTATTTATTTCTCACAACTGTATACTATGCAATATACAACATGAACTTCGAGGGCAACCCCACAGACTCTATTGTTTTAATTTTGACGGTCTACCGTGAACTTTAACAATTAAAAGTTCCAGACCATGACGGAGGTAAATTACAAAGTTTTTGCAAATATTGTTTTAATTAGAGTTTCGTGCAAAAATTCTGTGTTTGTGTTACAGCACGAAGTCGACAAGTTAAGTTTTAAAAATGCATGAGGTGTACGTAACGCTGTCACCGTAAGTATACTCTGGTCCATGTTTAAAATACCTACGTGATAACATCATACCTTAAGTTAATTAAATTAAACAGTAAATTGAATATACAGAGTGAGACAAATGTCTGGCAACGCCTAATTATCTCTTACATGGATGGTCAGAGTTATACAAAAACAGGCATAGGTACACCTATTTTGCCAACGCCTAATTATCTCTTACATGGATGGTCAGAGTTATACAAAAACAGGCATAGGTACACCTATTTTGCAATATGAAAATTTGAAATATGACGTTTGGAACGTTGCCAGATTTACCATTTTTCTGATATCATTCACTTTGTTTTTTTTTTTAAGTAAAAACTTCTTTAGCGACGTTATACACTTTTTGGATGGGGAAAAAGCATTGAGCTCGCGACCGTCACCGCAAGATATATTATGTATTATATATAAATAGTATGTGATGCATGCAACGCATATATAGTACATAGCACTTCTTTTTGGATGGGAAAAAGCATTGAATTCGCGACCGTCACCACTATCGCGAAATATATTATGTCTACATCTATGTGTATGCTTATATAAATAGTATATATAACGCAAGTATATGATGCACGCAACACATATAATTCATAGCAATTCTTTTTATATGGGGAAAAAGCATTGAATTCGCGACCGTCACCGCTTATACCGCGAGATATATTATGTAATATGTATATATAAATAGTATATGATGAACGCAACACGTGTATAATACATAGCAATTATTTTTGGATGGGGAAAAAGCATTGAATTTGCGACCGTTACCGCTACCGCGAGATATATTATGCATATATATATATATATATATATATGTGTATATGTTATATATATATATACATATATATATATATATATATATATATATATATATATATATATGTGTATATGTATATATATATATATATATATATATATATATATATGTGTATATGTATATATATACATATATATATATATATATAATATATATATATATATATACATATATATATATATATATATATATATATATATACATATATATATATATATATATATATATATACATATATATATATATATATATAATATATATATATATATATATATATATATATAGTGGCCCAAAAGTCTCGAAACGGCTAATTATCTCGTAAATTACTAGACATAATTCTACAAAATTTGAGATACGCCTATTTTGGGATACGGAGATTCCATATTTGGTATTTGCAATATTGCCAGATTTTCAGTTTCTCTTATATTCAGTTATTGTTGGAATCTCCTATTAAATACGAGTTCAACCATATGTAACACTTATGATTTTATGTGGTCTGGAAGGTCTTAAATACATAAAACAGAAGTCTGGCAACGCCTAAATTGTTTCAATACATTTTTTAATACTAACTATTTTCAAATACATTAAAACGTAACAATTGATAGTTTAGAATATTTTTTAACATAATAGTTACGTTATTAAGTGTTCAAAATATGCTCCATTTGTGAGTTGACAGCACTCTAATCGATGGTAGAATGCGTCTACCACATTTCTCCATGATTGTCTAGAAACTATTCGAGCTTCATCGGTAATTCATTGCCTTAGCTATGCAAAACCTGCTGGATAAGTTTTGTAAACTGAATTTTTCAAGTATCTCTAGTAAAAATAATCTTTAGGATTGAGATCGGGTGAACGGGTACAGTTTCTCCGGTACCCTGGCACCAGAATAAAATGACCTTAATTATCGCAAAGTCAGTTAAACCAATCTTGTAGTTCAGAATCAGCTTTGTACCAACTGTGGGTGCTTTCAGTATGTTAACGTTGTCTAAATGTTTGAGAAAATTATGCTATTAAAGAATACTTTTTGCCATGATATCCACCTATAAACCGATCAATGCGAACCAAGAGCTTAACTTAATTCAGACACGGTATAGCATCCGTATACTCCAGCACCTATCCGTTCAGACCTGTCAGACCCAGGTGTAATCTAAATAACTCCATTCCGACTTTGCGGCGCTTGTTCTAGTTCAGCATGACCACAAGGGCACTGTAGGGGAGGTTCCCATGGTTCTCTTAATTTCAACACAAGTCAATCGCTTGTAACAGACGGTATTATCGATTTCTAGCTTTTTGTATAAATTTAATATAGTTTCGATTGTAATTATATATTTATTGAAAAAAAAATCTGTTCTAATTTGTTTTAAATGCAAATAAAAACATAATAGGAGAATGTATTATTTTCTTATTAATCTTTATTTATTTTGCACATGATTATCACTAAATAATTAATATTAAAATTATGTTTTATTTCATATACTAATAAATTATATTGACATTTAAATATTTTTCATTTCTGGTTTATAACTGAACCGTTAGCGACGACTTCATTTCCACATCTTTACTATTGTAAATCTTTGTATGGACAAAGAGCACACATTCGTTAGTAACCGTAATCACTTTCCTTTTAAGTAGCGAATAGTTGTTGCAAACCTAATAGAACTTCCGCATATGATTGGGACTTGGACATCAACAAAGAATGAATGAAGGCTCGTTATTTTCTTCCAATTAAAGTTGAATTGCAGTGGAATGTATACTGAAAAACGATAAATCTCTAACGCTTGGCATTTGTAAACAGTCGTCTTTCCTGTTTTTATTGTTTGTAAAATAGTAAAACGGTGAATCGTTATTTTTGAAATGCCGCATATACAGGATATACAGTCAATGAAATATACAAAGATTTTGTAGTTAACTAATATAATAACAATGTTTATTCCGTATCAATGATATATTCATTCGACCCCTATTTATTTAGGTTCATCTATTTTCCGCATTATTATAAACATTTCACAAACTCCCAGGATCCTTCTTATACTTTCTGTGACCTCTACCGCCTACTCTTTTTCTTTATTTTAAGCTTTTATATACTCCCTGTAGTTAAATTTGGTGTGAACACAAGTTGTTTTGCTCGCTGATATCAAACAGTTTTTGTAAGACATCGGCATCGGTTTTTGGTGAAATTTTCACCAAGTGTGTATTACGTTACAAACTGCAATTTTAAGTGATCTTAATATTCATTTAATGAACGTAAAAGAAGAAATTTACAAGATTATTAAAATATTGTACGCGAGATACGTGTCGTCACTCGACACTTACAAGTAGGCAGATTGAGACCTTAGTGCCGTTTGACGGTTCTTGTATTTTTACAGAACAAGATACTGGTACGTCACGAGTAAGGAGAGTATGCAGGTTGGGACCTTGTTCTTCCCAAGAACTTGCTAATTTTCATATATACATATGTGTATATATATATATATATATATATATGCGTATATGTGCGGATACATGGGCTTGTTCTTAACCCCATATGGCTGATAGAGGACGATAGATACAAACAGTAAACAGATTTGATTAGAAGTACAGAAGTACAGAAAGGTTATAACAAAAACTACACACGTGGATTAACCGAGAGCATGGCATGAGAGCTGCAGTTATGTTATTACTGTAGATTTGTCAATTAAACATGGTACACACTCACACACACCACATACATATAATACTCATCACAGTCAATGGGCCAATCATCTATAGTTGTGTCAAAATTGACTCGTTATATGGACAAATTCGGTGTTCTGCAACTACTGCGCTCCCTAATACGGAGGATGTATTATATATATATATATATATATATATATATATATATATATATATATATATATATTATATATATATAATACTATATGAACGGCTGGTAGATATATTAAGAATGTGTACAGTCGATGATAATATGGTGATCTTTTTAAGACACACAATGATAGATTGAAAGACATAAATTCACCTCCAAATATCTGGTGAAAACAATATCGAAACGGAAAATATCGCAATTAACTACAGCCTGTTCCAAGGAGAGTCACTGAGTCCATTGTGGTTCTGTCTAGCGATGAACCCACTATCCCCGCTATTGAACTCCACTGACTCGGGTTTAATAACATTAAAAACAACAATACTCTAGTGGCGAAGCTTAATCATATGTTGTATATGGATGATTAGAAACTAATGGCTTAGACTCAAAATCACTTAGATCAAATGCTAAAAATTCTAAAAAAGCGCAGAATTGACCATAAACAAATAAAAATCGAATTAACATCAGAGTTCATACGAAAGGTAAAACAGCTACCCTGCTCACATCTTCATAGTAAAAATTTGTTTAAGGCATTAAACACCTACGCATTTTCCGCTACTCTTATGGTCACTCACTTATTAAGTGGACTAAAACGGATATAGAAACTCTTCAGCGAAAAGTACGAACACACCTCACAAAGGCACAAAAATACCATCCTCGAAGTACAGTAGAAAGAACACACATCCCCGGGGTATTTAGGAGGACAAGGACTTATTGATAAACGCGAACAATTAGAAAAACAAATTACTACTTTACGAACTTATTTTCAGGTGCAGGCGAAGACATCTACGCTTCATCGCGCGATTTGTGCAGTAGATGACACAACACCTATCAAACTGAGGGAACAAGAAACGCGCATAAACCATCTTACTAAGAACGAAAATATTTGCATCTGGATGGGTAAACCTCTGCAAGGGCGACATCCGAATAAAGTCAGTCAAGACTATGTCGACAATATAGCGTCGAACTATTGGGTGACATCAGGAAAGATGTTCCCTGAAACAGAAGATTCATTACTCGCCATTCAGGATCAGGTTATACCAACCAAAAATTACCTGAAATATATCGTCAAAGACCCTCGGGTCCAAAACGACAAATTTCGATATGGATGTCAAGCCCAAGAAACTATCCAACATCTTACCGGGGGCTGCCAGGCATTTGCTGCAACTGAATATAAGGAAAGGCATGACTCAGTAGGAAAAATCCTTCATCAAAAGATAGCTTTTAAACGAGGACTTCTACATATAAACCATCTCCCATATTATCAATACGGTCCTTCGAGTATGCTTGAAATTGACAACTACAAGCTATACTGGATCTCACTGTGCTTACAGACCAAACTTTAGCACATATTAGGCCAGATCTCATGCTGTAACATTTTTTTTATTATTAATATATTAAATTATTTCCAATTCTTTTACCCCCGTTTACGATTAGGAATTTTTATTGGGAAACTACAGAAGATGACGAAGAAGCACCTACCTATTTATTTAGAGACGGCGGTTTGGCTAATTCTTAGTTAATCTTTTCCGGGTTCTTTTTCATAAATTCGGTAATTGTCTTCGAATTCAGTTGTAATGTTTTTCGGGAAAAACCTAATCTAGAAGCTTTATATTTTATCACGGCCAATTACTAATACAGTAAATACCTCAAACTTTCCGATGTCGTTAGAATCTTACCTTCTCAGAAATACATACCACTGGCTATGATTTTTGAGTAGGAGATTCCCTTCTTCTTTTTTTGTGAGTTTGGTAAATTTTGGCAAAGAAAGACTGACTTCTCGGTGGGCCGTTGTTGGGTAAAGGCGGATATCTCGTGAAACTTCTGGTGGGACAGTCTTTGCGTAAGGACTAGATCTTACTGTATATCTGTTATCTTACAGTCTGTGAATTGTTTTCTAAGTGTGTATACACTTGTTATTTAGTCTTTTTGATCTTATACTATATTAGATTATATATAGTTCTAAAGTACCTTTAATGAAAATTAAATTCAGTGTTCCATACAAGTATAGTATAGCTTCAGTGAAGTACCTATAATCTGTCTACACAACAGATGGAGTTATCACGTGAATACTATGTGAACTCATGAAATATTATAATCATTCCTACAAACAGTCAAACTAGTCAGAATTCGTGGCAAACAGTTGGTCAGTAAGAGAACAATAATAATCCACAAGGAATCTACGTTCCTGTAGTTGGCTGTATACCATATATTAAAAATTTTTATTAAAAATCCTTTGTAAAAGGTATATATTTAGACCCAAACGGGCTAAGTTAAAAAGACAAAACGTTTTCGGAATCCATATTCCATCATCAGTGTCTAAGAGTACATGAATGTAGCCACTAAATATATGGGTAAAAACCCGTTAACAAATAATTAATTACATTTAGTTTACAAATTTTCTTATAATGGTTTAGAATGTTAAAGTTACTGTTGGATTAGGTAACATGGCGACATATGACTCCACGTTGAAGTTGCTAGTCTTGAGACAGTGTGTCTACGAAGACTGTATGGGAGCAACTCTGTATGGGGAAGACTGTAATAGGAGAAAAATAATACTGTCATTAGTGCTATCCTCCCTACTGCGCTAGTCGACTGTTCGTTCATAGTTTCGGACGGTTTGGCCGCTTGTTGGGAAGAAACCTATTATACCGCCAAGATCGCATTGAACCAGTGACGTACCAGAAAAATAAAATAAAAAGTTATTATACAGACAAAAATTGAAATAAAGGATTATTTTATAAAATTATTTTATTATTTATATGTTATATGATTATTTATAAAAACATGTTATGTACATCGTAATGAAAAAAAAAACCGTAAATTTCAATAGGATGAATTGGGAGAATCACTCAATCACCAAATCCACCAATCACCAATCACCAAATATCACCACTCAATCTCAACCCAAAGACTCAGACCCTTATTATACAAAAGCTTTTCTTCCTTATATCAAAGGTGTCACTGACAAAATCGACAGAATTCTGAAACCAAGAGGAAGAAAAACAATATTTACTCCCCAAGAAAACCTTTCATCCCTTGTCCGATCAATCAAAGACAATATTCCAAATGTACAGCACGGAGATTACGAAATACCTTGTGCAGACTGTCCCCGATCCTATATAGACCAAACAAATCGTAGAATCCAAAATAGGATTTATGAACATTCCATTTGTGTTCGCAATTCTGATTCAATTTCTGCTCTCGGTCAACACCATCTTCATAAAGGTCACCAAATTGATTTTAAAAACTCCAGAAACATAGCCCCCATCCGCTTCTATAAACCAAGAATTATCCCAGAAGCCATAGAAATAGAAAAAAAGGCCAAATTGTCTTAATAAAAGAGATGACGCTATACGGTTACCATCTACATGGAGACCTCTCATAAAGAAAATATCGCCCCCTCCATCCTCGAATCAAAATTCCACAGTCGGAAATGTTCGCGCTAACTCTCGCGCCAACTCCCACCTAGGCCACGCCATCATCGACGGAATAAATAAACCGTCTCCTGTTCCCAGGCGTAGTAGTGCAGTGATCAGTGAACAGTGTAGTAGTGTCTGGGGGTTCGGGAGACTGAGACCTCGGAAGCACTGAGGAAGACGTCAGAGAGGATGTCGAAAGCTCGGCAAAATGGATATCGACGCGGTTCAACCCGGAAGACTGGTGAGTTTGATATTATTTTTTGTAATAATAATATTAATCTTAGCTCTAGGTTTCATATATAATATATATATATATATATATATAATTATATATATAAAATATATATAACATATAAATATATAATGATTATTCTTAGGTGGTTTAGGTTCAATAAAGATATGTTACATGTGGAACTAGATTTTACTTTCCATTGTAATCAAACAACGTTTCGGCAGGAAACCCTTGCCTTTGTCAGATCAAACGTAAAACGTGACACGCATTAACGAACTGAGTTCGTTAATTCGTTAAGGTTTCCGAGGTTACAATGCTAGTTAATAAGCTAACAAGACAAACAACATTAATAGATGTGGCGATATCTAACAACAATAATCTGCGTGTTAAGTACAACGAAAAGATTGCCAAGTACAGACATCTGGAAATACAAATAAGGAGACAATGGATAATGGAAAGTACCCAGACGATACCTATTATTCTTTCTACCACTGGAGCCATCCCGAAGAACCTCCTAGAAAACATAAAAAAGCTGAGTTTAAATGAACATCTATATAAGATCATGCAGAAAGCTGTGCTACTTTCAACGTCCAGATGCGTGCGAAGATTTTTGGGAGATACACCGACGAACTAAGTCACCAAGGACTCGATAACATGCAAAGAGTCGCACCAGAACTCAATCCTTTTGATACCGTAGGTACCTGGGATGAGTGAATTTTTCCCTTAGAGGGAGTGTGAGCCACATGGCTGAATCTGGAAATATGAATAATAATATAATAAAAAAATAATAAATTTTGTGGAAGTTTTGAAAACACAGTTTTCAGTGTTTTATTGTTACATAAAATGAATTTCCATCAAGTAACGGTCAAATCCATCAACTAGAATAAAAACGCTTAGATATCAAAAATGGTGAAAGAGGTGACTTCAGTCGCCTATTATTTATCCGTACGAATACTACTTAGCCAGAAGGCTTTCCGAAGGGAAAATATTCTGCTTCCTTACTGGACATGAGCCCGTCAAGAGGCACCTTAATAGGATTATTTCATGGAGACTTAAACTGCAGACTCTGTAGTAAAAAATCTGAACCAGACTTGGATGACTGCGAGTTATTAGATCGCAGGCGACAAACACTTTTTGGAAACAAACAAATGACTCCAAAAATATATGGTACCCATCCACTAGACCTGTATAAGCTGCTACAGGGTTAGGTTAGGAAACTAATTATTAATGAATATAGGTATTATGACGAAATGAAAGATATATAGTAAGCCGATTGGCTGTGGTACGACCGATTTATAACAGACGGCTTCCAGGAAAAATAATCACGATGCGGTATGGACTGAGGGCCGACTTATAGGAATTAAATACCGAGTCAAAAAGATATGGCCCAGAAAAATCTCTTTTATCACTGGCGTTTTATCTTAAATATCACTGGCCCAAATGAGGGTCATAGAAGGATCTTTAACATAGTAAGGCAGCTTTCACAAAATTTACTATTACTATGGGAGGGTTCGATATTGTCTTGATGCAAGAGCTCTGGGTACACTAGGACCACATAACATGACTAAAGGTCTTTGGCGTAGACCTTGCATATAGCAGATCTGTCGTAATGCCGAGGACTTCTACAAGTATCAGTAGAGGATATGCAATCAGCAAACTGGTCTGCAAAATAATAAGGTAGTAGCTATGACCGGTGTAGATGAAAAGTGTTCCAGAAAAAAATATCACACATTATTATAAACCAAAGAATTTATTTAAACCAGAGTTATTTATTTTTTGGCGCTTTGTCTTAGGCAATTTCACAGGTTATGACAAATTATGATTTATGTTTGTTTATATAGTTAATTCAACCATCTATAATTAACTACATAAACACACACAAACACCAACATCTAAATAAAACTAATAAGCTAATAAAGCATGGAGTTCAATGGTTGAAACATGGAGCTAACTTGCAGGTTAAAATAACTCCTTATCGAAAATGATTTTCGGATTGGAGAACGAAACGTCAAAACTAATGTAAAATGTAATTTTTATTACAACCAATTAAGCTTCTAGGTAACTACATATTGTTTGAAAATCCTATAGTTAAAAAATAGCTGCATACGGCTTCTTATTTATCATATCAAAGCAATTATTAGCTTAATATAAACGTGTAAAAATAATTTTACTAAGATAGCATTATTTATAAAATATGCTATAAAACGACCAAAAATATCAGACTGTCCTTACAAGAAAAAAGACGGTCAGAAGTTCCGAGCGAGAAACAGCCACTCTAATGGCACTTCTAAATTCCTTACACAAATTTCCATTTACAAGTTTTACAACGTTTACTCAAGAAAGTAGTGCTCGAAGGAAGAAAAGTAAACCTTGAAAATGAAATAAAACAAACGAATAAAATACAAACGAGAACCGCCGCCGTTCACTAGGATGTCTTGGATTTGCGGCCAGGTGCATCTCGTATAAGAGTTGCGGTGTTGCCAATTTACTTCCATACTTCTAGCATATACAGGTAATAAGTGATTTAAATAAAAACCTAATAAAATAAGAATATAACTATATATGAAAACATTAACGTCAAAATATAAACATTTTAGGATTCAAAATTAACAATGTTTAAAATAATATGGACATATTACTGTCCAATATAAAATTATGAACCCATCATAATTATAGATATTATAAATATGATGATCCCAGTTCCAAAATTAAGGTGGAAACTAATTATTAATGAATTCAGAAACAGCCTATAGTCCAGACGTCAGAGATTTGATTTCTAAAAACGAAACGAATAATATGAATTTGGTTGAAAATAATAATTTTTGGGACCCCAAAGAAAAAGCAAAAATGTTTAGCATTCCTACCCCAGTTACACGCGCGAAATCAATTTTACAGAAATTACTATTGTAATGGAAATAAGCAACAATTGAAGTTTAAAATCAGTATACTGATTATTATCATTAAAATATTAATTATTAGTATTTATTAAAATATTATTATTCCCATTAAAATAGCGAGTAGATACTTTAAGATGCCACAACAAAATAGCTTCAGGACAAAATCAATTTTAAATAAAATTTGTAACCGGTCAAAATTCCGGTCAAAATAAAGGTTGCGCGATTTTGGACGTTTTTTTAGGATTTACGATGAGATCAATAAAATTTATCACTTCCGTTGCTGTGAAATTCCCATTGTTAAAGCCTACACTTTAAAACCTATAACATGAAATTTCAATTTTGAGTTTTGGTAACAAATAGGAGGTATTAAAAATATGCCTAAAAACACTGAATTTAAACTTTCATATTACGTAAGCTGATACGTATCTAGGATAGAGCAGATACACGATTGATTAGATAAAACCCTGAGATACACATCTTTGATTTATGTATTAATGTTCCATGAGAATATTTAGAATAACTATAAACTAACAATGTATAAGAAAATATCAACCTAAATTTTAAGCTACTTGGATTTTTCTTAAATAAAATTATTTAATAATAAAATTGAAAAGATTTTTAATTTAACTTTAGGTTTTTCCAATGTTTATATATTTAACCATTTTTTTATTCAACATTTAATTAAAAGTACGTAAAAGTCTTTCGTTTAGAATATGTGTATAATAAAAAGACAAAGTAATTGTAGTGACCATTAAAAGATGTAATCTAACTGATAAACGAAAGAAGATCGATCAAAAGGAGAAACTACATATTTTTAGTTAAAAAATTTGCGGGATTGTTGGAATATCGCCAAGAATTATTTACTTAAAATATAATTCGAACATGTTTATAGCTTTGACGATAAGCAATCTGTTGCAGTTTCGCAATTGTTTCTAAACATTTGTAATATATTAACACACTTTTTGGTAGTTTTGATTCTCCCCGTATATTTAGGCAAGATTCCGTGTAAAAAAACACAGCTGTTTTAAAAACTAAACATCAGAAGACTAGTTTTATATGCCAAATGAGATAGATGTGTTTTTAAGATTAAAGGTAGAGCCTCCTACCTGACACTTTGCTTCGGTCTTGTGAGAAAGACAGTTCTTGGCATAGTAATGTGCTAGTGCTTCGCTGTTGCATGGTATAAGTACATATACACAATATATTATATACACCATAATCTTCTTGCAGCATCATTAAGTACCGTTTACTTGGTAGATTCATTTCATATAACAACCTTTTCTCAGATGTGCCGCTGATAAAAGAGAAAGGGAGAAACCAGCGGGGTATAAATTGAATATAGACATTCTTCTTCCTTTCTGATGACCTCAATTTATATATAGAGGTCATCGTATGTGCAGAACGCAACACAATCATCATAACCTAAACTGCACTTGGAAGTCACTTCGGAAATTTTTAGAGAGAGCAGACCAAAACTCTGGAAACACATAATTATTTTTTTTAATGGATGGTTCAAATTATACAATAAAGGGGATACACCAATTTTGCAATATGGAGATTTGAAATTTTTGGTGTTTGTAACATATATTTACCATTTTTCTGATATCATTAATCACTTTGGATTTTTAACTACAACACTCTGTAGATAGCAGTGTTCAAAATGTACTCCGCTGTTAATTTGACAGTATCCTAAACAATGGTAAAATGCGTCTAATACATTTTCTCCATGCGTCTCTAGAAATTAATATGGATTCATCGATAATTGTTTGCCTTACTTCTTCAAAACTTACTGGTTTATTTTTATTAATTCTAGTTTACAAGTACTTACCATTTCAAAAACGGATGAACAAGAAGGTCACTAAATACTATCTACTTTACCAATCCATCGTAAATGTTGGATGTAAATAACGCCAAACATTTACACCAAAATGAACAGGAAAGAGTCGTAGTAGTAGTGAGTACTGCTTATATTATTTTTATACTGGTGTCACATTTACATTTAATAAAAAAACCACTTCCACCCTTAATTTTAACTAACATAAAAAAAATTGGCACCTTTTGTACCATAACTGATGTAAGCAAGGTTTGGTTAAATTAGTAGTATTACAGTATGTCATTTTTGTAGCTTTGTAAAGATTGTACTTTCCGCGTGATCTGATGATGACCAGAAATCGGCAGTCGTCGAAACCGGTCGTCGATTAATAAATAAATACATTGTGAGTAAGTCTTTTATTTCTACTACTCAGTTTAAAATAGACTTACATGAGCAAACAATTTATTATTTGAATTTATTATTTCAACGAAGTAGTTGTTTTCTGTCGATACAGTTTTTTACTAAGTAATAATAATAATAATCATTAGCATTAGCCAGAAGTCAGCATAAATAATTATTATTTACTGGCTTACTACTATTTACTTTAAATTAATAGTTAAGTGTGTTAAAATTAAGGTGTATTTCGAGTTTTGAACACAGTTGAACAGTTTTGTATTATAGACCAAGGCGGATCTGTAAAAAAATTGACTAAATTTGAATGTGATAGGTGGCATTCGCATTTTTGTAGAAATAGTTAGGTAATATCTTCAGAAATAATAATTGACTTATACTCCCTATTAAATAGGTCGAAAACATTAATAAAACCATTAAAATATTTAACCATTACTAAAAACATCAATGTTTTCCTAATTTCCTTGCTTATAACTTAAAATAAATTTATTTTGGGGCAAAGTCGGAAAAATAAAATAGAGACAATTAAATTTTCTATAAGATACCGCTGGTTAAAAAAAGTTTTAATTTATTACCATTGCCACAAAACAGCATTAAAAACAAAAAAGAGGGGGAAACAAGCCTTTTCTTTTTCAATGTATTTCAAACACTTAGATTACACTGAGAACCGTTACAATTCTTCTAGAAAATCTTTATAACATAGTAAAACAGTCCTCCAAATTTGATTAAAATCCGAGGGATTATTATTTAATGATTTAGAAAACATAGTTCAAACCATCCTGGTCAACTGGTGACGGATGATCATCGGTTTTATTGTAACTATTTTAACATATAGATGAAAGTTCTTGAGGGGAGAGATACTAACAAATAATCTAGGAAATTGGTATTGTGTAGATGGTTTGTTGAAATGAATGTGATGTGTTATATTATTTAAAAGTTATTTACATTTAGTTGATAGGTAGATTTTGAAAATAATTGTTAGTTTATTGAATTATTAATTTAGAATTCTAAAAGAACGTTAATTAAAAAGTTTATTTTATTAAATGACGTTTATTGTTGACGCCATTGTTGACAAAATGTGAGGTTCCACAAGTGAAGAGTAAAAGAACATTCATTTGTTATTTAGGTACGCACTATTTAAGTATTATATCAATACAGGAAATTTCTTCTTAATTGGTTTTGAACTTATCAGCGATATAAAAGAATGGGCATTCAAAATGTTTTGTTATGTTAGTGGTATGATTTATTTGATCATACTTTTATGATACTTAAAACGAAAAAAAAAACAGAAGGGATTAATATAATAATTAGTAAATATTATACAAGTGAAGTTTAAAATAATTGTTATAATAATCTTTTTTGAAAACGATTTCCGGATTAGAGATCGAAACGCCAAAACAAATATAAAATGTAACTTGTATTACAGTCAAGCAATCTCATAAATAAACTATTTTAAGTACTTATAACAATGGTCCCTAATTTCGATAACATCCAAATTAACATTTCTTTATGGTTATTATATACCTATAAGCTACCTAATAATCCGTTATGGCCACACATGTTAACAGTTTTAATTGTTAAAGTGTCCCTCAAATCATTTCTATTGGCTGCACTCTTATGTCTTGGCAACACCGCCAAGCACCTTCACCGGTTAGAAGGTATTTTAAAACCTACGTGAACACGTTGTCTGAATTACAAATCAGTGGACTTCATACTTTCATAGATATTCCGGTACTGACCTTACTTATTACATCATAAAGAATGGTTTAAACGTTTTTACTTTAGTAAAAGTAGGTATAATATGTTCTGGTGAAAACTTGATTATAAACCCACATAAATTAGTTAGAGCAAATTGTTTAGTAGATTGTGATTTTCTAATAAAATCAGAAAATGTCGCCTTAATTGAGTTTTCTTGTAAGGTCAAGTGATTTTAAATTAGTATATCTACTACAACAAACTTGGACAAGAGCCAATTCTTGAATTATTAAATGTTTATATTCTTTTATCTCGAAACTGCGAGAAAAGAATAAATGAATATGGCTTGCTAGTTATTGCATTGGATTTTAACGACGAAACCATTATTAAAAATGAGAAAGATTGCAACAATGTACTTATTGTTACATATAAATATATTTACAAACATTGTAACATCCTTCAAACTACTGGGAGCTACCTGCTCCCAGTTGGTATTAATTTTTTTAGTACGCCGTTATTCTATATTGTTTAGTGTATATATTGTACCGTAACTAGTGATGTAAATTACGAAGAAATTAATTTTACAACATCGATACACACTAGGCTCGAAAGAACCATTGCTCAGTCCGGATAGATTATGGGCGGGGGTCCTTCTTATAGGTGAGAAAAGCAAGAAAAAAGAGATACTAAAAAACAAAAAAAGGAAAATAAGGAAGAGAACAACTTTTCAAAAAATTAAGAGCGCCACTGTTTTTAAATGTTTGAATCACGAGAAACAGAAATGGTATATTCACAAATAATGAAATTGATATTAACGAAATTAATAAAGCTATTATCATTACACATGAGAAATGTCTTATTAAACTCTTTAACTGTCTACTAAATCCTCTCTTTAATGAATTAACTGGCATCTTATGGCATCTTTGTGCAATTACCATTTTTATTGGGAATAATAACAATTTAAGTTTATAATAAGTTTATTTTTGACGTTTCAAAATGTTATTGTCTCTTCTTTAGCGTTTAAATCATTCAGTAATGTGTCCAACAACTCTGATCCATGAGATCATATTGAGAATACATTGTCTACATATCTTCACCATACTGTGATTTTTAAACTTTGTTTAAAAGAATATTGTTTCAAAATCTTCCAAGAATATATCGGTTAAAAGTAGAAATAAACTAGATCCCATTGCTAAACCTAAGTTGAAAATAGATATTATTAGTACATAATATCAATAACTCCATTATAGCTGATATATTTAGTCTTGTTCTAGTTGCCAATGTATTATCATTTTCTAATTTTGTTTTGATTATATTTAAGTTTTATCTAATGGCGCATTTGTAAATAAACTATTTATGTCAAAACTAAAATATTATTTGAATTAAATTCGATAATTTGTTTAAAAACTGTTTATTTTTTATAAATGTGTCATTTTTATTTGCAAATGGTTACATAACATTTAATAAAAATTTTGACTGCGCATTACAAGAAGAATTCATGATACAACAAAAAGGTCTAAGTAGTGTAATCGTTTTATGAACTGTCGGTACTCCATAAAAATGAGGAATCTTACTGTAATGAGGGATACATGTAAACTCATCACCAATTACCATAAATACCTTCGTACATAGTACAAACTCCTAGTACTCCATAGTACTCCATAGTACAATCCCCACTTTTGTATCTGCGCTTCTACAGTACTAAACAATGGTGTACATAAAACTGCAAAGTTTACATGTACCTGTCCTGTTTTCACAGGATAACATTTCTTAGGCTTTAACCGTTTATAAAAACCAGGAGACTGTACTTAAGCATTTTGATTCATTCCATCATAATAAATAGATTTCTAATTAGTTAATAAGTTGAGGACTATTTCCGATATAAATGGAAACAGCACATGTACATAAATATTTTAATTATAAAGTTCACTAACGAAACTATGCAACTGAATTTTCAGATCTCAAAACCGCTTAGATTGGCAGATACGTCGAATATGCTACACCGTAAAAAAATCGATATTAATATCTATTTTAAAGTAATTTGCTTACAATAATTTCTGAATTTAATAAATTACCACATAAACGAGAAGTCCAACAAGTAACTAGCAATCTTCCGCATTAGAAACCAGTGCATTGGGCAAAAATGCTGGTGATCAGTTTACCTATCTGCAGTGATGAGTTTACCTATCTCCAAAGGATGCCGGTGATCAGTTTACTATATCTCGGAGGGTCTAATAATTTTATGGGTGGCTATACAGTGATGAGTTCGTACACGTCCGTAAAGAGATGTAAGTATTCTTCTTTCATAATTTGTTAAATAATCTTTAAATTTGAATAAACTTTTTTATATTCTTTTTCCAAAAGCTTCGTTGGATCATTTGTTAATTCCGTTTGGTAATAGATCTTTAATTTTGTTTATATATTAGTCAATTGCATTTTCCTTGTCATAAAAGAAGCGGCTCTAATTATGCTAAATGAGACCAATTAGGTCGCGAATCCAACACCCCTTGGACACCGTCACAGAGGTCTTTACAAGATTCTCACTTCCCAAAAAAGGTTAGTTAATTAAGATGTACTTAAGAATAAACTGTGGCCACTATAATAGTGTACTAAAGTGTAAGTGGATATTGAGGTCTTCACAACTCGCGCGATTCTTCGACACGACTTGAAATAGAAATGTTTGCAGTTATCGATGAACACTTACACTTACGCTATTTTTTTTTATTGGTACACCTTGAAATCATGTATTATTACTACAAAAAATTGAAATAAGATAATATAACAAATGAGATATAAAATGGTTGAATTTGTGATGTACATCAGTAGGTATACCTTTCGTTATTATGGAAAAGAGAAAAATAAAAATTAATTTGCAATCTGTCACATTAGACTAATTGTTATTACTGGTTGTATGTTGCTTAAAAGACGAACGTTTCAAACATTATTGGGAGCGCCATTAATGGAAGTACAACCCTATTGGCTTCCGAGAATGTTGGTAGCATTAATTTAAACAGCATTTCTTCTGATTAAAAAAAAAAACGGAATATAAATATTTCAAACAATACCAACTTACTTTTCAGATTAATTTAAAAGATATTATTTCCAAATATTTGAATAAAGCTTTTGAAATATTTATTTGACGTCACAAGTACTTTAAAACAAGCGCGTTTTTGAAAGTTGAATTTAAACACGCTACGGCGTACTTTAAATGCTGTGTTCACAAAAAATATGAGATTTAAATAACTTAAATGTATCTAATGTAGAACTTAAATCTACCAAAAACTAAAACAAATATAATTCTCAAAAAAGTTCATACCAAAACATTAACAACAGGTACTGTAAAAGTATGTTGTTAAAATATTATGCAATTCATACTCTATATCCAACCAAACCAAACCACTATAAAAACACCTGTCTTTTATTTATTATATAAGCTCCCAAACGGACCGCCATGCTTTATAATAATACTATTGAACCGAACCTTGTATGTATTTCCCTTTTAAAACATAAAAATTTCTAAAGTGCCTTATGGGCATAGGCCTTTTATTTATTTAGGCCTAGTTTCAGTTAGGCCTACATTGGGTAATAGTTAAACATCGTTAAAACATTAATGGAATTTGGGACCGCATTTTATCGATATACCGAGAAATATAGATTTAGTATGTAAGGAATTTTTAAATTTAAATATTTAACTTACTAGGTTATCATTAAAACAACCACTTCATAATATGTTTATTTACCAAATATCAATATTTAATAAATTTTTAAAATTAAATGGTATCTAGAACATACATTAGTAGGTATTAACAAGAGGAAACCACAATAAGAAACCTATACTATAAGGTTGTAAATTAACATTACCAGTTAAAACTAATAAAAAAAAAAATGTAATTTATAGCAATAGATTTTTCAAGTACGGTCTTGGTAAGATTCTATGGAAGTTACGTTACTGACCTACGAGATGGATCAATAAATATCTATTCACACGACTTGCCAAGGTAAGCTATATCATCTAAAAAAAATATAAGTATCAATTGTAAAGCAAAAATAAACATAATTAAAATAAACGTAATTATATTGCAACATACTTGTACTTTAAGTATATGTTGACGTCATTTATAGATCACGAACTTGGATTTCAGAATTCTACAACATACTTACAGTTGAGGTAAAATTAAGAATGTATGGAAGATTAAATTGGTCAACTGATTATCTTTTTGTCCTAATAATCACTGTATATCATTAATATTATCAATATCTTTATTTTTTGGCCATTTAATGGCACATTGCATTAGTAATGGGTTCATCACACACGAGTTTTGAATTGATATTTTTGTTATTTGCCGTGAGCAATGCAGCCACACGGTAATATTTTAGATGATATCTGTGCTGCTAAATCACCAAACTTTAAAAAATCTATTCAGGAATTTAAAATATATTTAGATGTTAACTTAGGCCGAAAGAAAATTATTATTCCTGATTAAGAAGATGAAATCATAATGGATTTCGCTGACGATTATCCTTAAAGTACAGGGCGTTCTTCTTCAACTTCAGGAATTAGTAAAACTTCAATCTCAAAATCTGTTTAAAGGGTAAAATAAATATACGGTATCAAATAAAATAAATACGTTCGTTTTACAACTTATATATTTGATAACTACAAATTAACTGACACTTAAAAATTTAGTTCAATTAACCAAGTTAAGAAAAGTTATTATTAAAAAAAAAACAAAATTGAATATCTGTGTAGAAATAAAAATAATGATGATGAAGTAGTTAATAAGAATATATTACCTGTGTGATAGATAGAACAGCAGTGTCTTTCAAACGAATAGACGAAAGTGTAGTTCTATCAATACCTTTTTCTCAAAAATGTTTTGAACATAAAACACTATATATTTATATTTGAAATACCTGAATATAACAACCCCCATCAGTACTTCCAATAATCCTCCATGGACAAATAAGCTACCAGTAAGCTTTCAGTACTAGTCCAACTTGACATAAAAAAGAAGACACCCCTAACCACCTCCTTAGACAATTATTTCAAGAAGCAATAAATGCAAAACAGTACAATCAAGTTCTTTATACCGACGCATCTAAAGATGAAAAGAATACTGGCTGTGCGGTCTGTACTGAAAACATAACCTTAGCTCTACACCGACTACCAACCACTTGTAGTATTCACACTGCAGAATTATATGGTATCCTCAAAGCTCTTGAAATGACTTCTCCTAATACAAAATCTCTAGCTATATGCACTGATTCTCTTTCTTCAATTCAGTCCATTGCCAACATATACTCGTTAAATCCGATAGTCCAAAAAATTCAACACATCTGTCATCAAAACCACAGCAGAGGAACATTAATAACCATTCTTTGGACCCCATCTCATGTGGGGATACGTGGAAATGAGTCTGCAGACATCGCAGCAAGAAAAGCAAGTTGTTCTGACTTAAGCCTAGAAAAAATTCAACTTCATCAAGATCTAGCAGAAACCATAAAACAAAACAATTGCAAAACATGGCAAAATCATTGGAATGGACAAAACACAAAACTGCACATAATCAATCCCACTGTATACTCATTTAAGACTCATACAATGACTAGGAGGGACAAACTCATCATTCGAAGGCTCCGAATAGGACACACTCGCATCACTCACGGATACCTGATGACTTCCGAAAACCCACCTGCTTGTGAACATTGTGATTGTCAGCGCCTTACAGTAGAACACTTACTCGTTGAGTGCAGTTATTATAGACTATATAGACTAGCGCATAATATAAACGGTAACCTGAAACAGATACTTAGTTCGCCAAATGTGTACAGTGCTCTAATTGACTTTTTAAAAGATTGCAGATTATATTATCGTATATAACAAATATTGTAACATTGTTCGTTCAAAAAAAAGTTTGTAACATTTCCAAATCTAATGTAACTATGTATTTATCTTAGTAATGTAATAATCTTATATGTATAATGTAATAATCCAGACATTTTTGTACCCGTGTCAATGGCCATAGATGTCGAGACACGTTAATTTCAATAAAAAAAATATGATTATTGAACTAAAAAATATTATAAACAGCTTACAAATTGTTTATTATTATCTTTATATTATGTGTATTCATTACTTATATTTTATTGGAAGTGGATGTTTTAATTGCCATTTTGGAAACTTTTAAAATGTTCAATATGACTGAAAAATTAATCGAGAAACTTTCTGTTTTTAAAGTTACTGTAAGATTTTTTATAAATACTATTAATTTATTCTCGTACGGGCCATTACTTTGTTTACATATTTGTAAACTAACCTGTAAACAGTTATTCCTAAAGATTTTTTATTAACATTGCTTCTGTCACTGCAAGTACGTTGAGAACAAGAAACCATTATTATGCACTATCACAATATAATATTACAGTTTCTATAAAAGTATTATAAAACTAAAAACATTAAAAAAACAACAAACGTAAACAGTCATACACGATCTGTCAAAACGATCATAACAATATGGCCGAAGTGAGGTCGTTTTTAGTCACGTGATGCCCTTTCCATAGATGCTAACTCGATGGTTCCGACATGGACAAGTAGTACTGCCTACTTTTGTAAAATTACTATTATTTTTTAAGTTTGAGAAATATTTTACGTTCGTTTAGAAACTATAAACTTATGGGTTATTTGATTTGATATTATTAATGATAAAACCTGTTTTACATAGTTAATTTATTCAAGTCAGTTGTTAATTTCTATTGATGTTTGATTATATATGCTGTTTAGTCGTTGTTTATTTTTATATATTCATTATGTTATTTAACCTCAAACTGACTCGGGTGTTTTTGTATAGAAATACTAAGTAGTTAGTGTTAAATGTAAATTTGTTTTCTTTCTTTTATCTAAAATAAAACACTAAAAACTTTTGTTTTCAACACTTCCACAAAATTTATTTTAAATTATTATCATTACAGCTGTTTCGGCCACTAAAGTGCCTTTCTCAAGTGATTTATATAGTTTATAGTCTTTAACTGAATCAGTTGAGGAGGGGTGAACTATTTGTCTCAAGTTGATCATTCAGAATTATCTCTGTATTTTTTAATTTGTTGATTTCCATAGATTCTAATAAAGATAGCTTAAGGCCTTTATTTGGAATGTGAAGAATTTGAAATTCGTCATTAAAAGAACGATTATGGTCTATGGTCTTATAGAAGGTGAAGTGCTTACGTAGAGTCTATTTTTCTATTATTGAAAGCCCTTTTACGTTCTGCTATACGTTTGATAAAAGTTCTACCAGTTTGACCGATGTAAGTTCTTGGGCAGTCGCCACATTTAAGTTTGTATACACCGCTATGTAATTGCTTTTTCTTTTGGCTCTTGTTGTTCTTAATATATTTGCCTAAGTTGTTGTTTGTTCTAAAAGCTGGTGTTATTCCTTTCTTTTTTATGTGTTTGGCTATTTTTGTTGATATCTTGTCTGCATATGTAATCGAGCAGAAGGTACTGGGTTTTTTCTCTGGTGGTGGAAATACTAATTTCAGGGCTTTCTTATGTAGTTTTTGATTTAAAATTTTATTTATTGTGTGTTCGTTGTACCCATTGTTTACTGCTATTTGCTTAATGATATTCAGTTTTATCTAGAAGTTATTTTTTGACATGGGAATTTCTATTAATCTATGTAACATTCTACGATACGCAGCCAATTTATGTTGTGTAGGATGAGATTATAAATTGTGTATAGTCGTGTCAGTATGGGTAGATTTATAAAATACGAAGAACTCATGTTGGTTTTCAAGTCTGATAATTCTTAAATCTAAAAAATGTATGGATTGATTCGGTTCTGTTTCTATTGTGAATTCAATATGACTATGAAGTAAATGAATGCACGATAAGAATTGGTCAAGTTGTCTGTGAGTTCCTGTAAAACATATCAGTACATCGTCTACGTATCTCCACCAATACAAAAACTGTTTGAATATGGAATGTTTTAAAATCTTTGTTTCTAAATAGTGCATAAAAATATCTGATAGCAATGGGCTTAGAGGATTGACCATTATCTTTCTTTCATGTCTAAATTACAGTGCGTTTCAGTAAACTTTGTATTTGTACGGCGCAAAACCTACTTTATGGTCGAAACGTATAAACCATTAGCAGGGTTCTAGACTGAAAATGTATACCTAAAATCTTTTCTGATGTCATTTGATCCAATGTGTGAGTTGAGTGTTTTTTGGAGTGGCTATGCGGCTATAGAGCGAGGGCTTTGATAGCGGTGTTGTAGAAAAGAATCGCTATGAGGAAGAATAATAGACTAGCCAACCAAGCCATGAGTAGAAGGTATCCCCGGTGTTACCAGCAATACTAGCAACAGCTCTGAATTAGCGTTTTTGGCATGCAGTTAATTTATCTGCGATATTTGAGGGGGGTTGAATCGCAGCTGTGAGGAGATTTAAATAGAATTAGTTGATGCCCCATTGTATGTTCCTGCAGAGAGAAGTGCAGTATCATTAGCAAATAATAATATTGACCCTAATCTAGTCAAAGGGCGGAAGATATCACTGTTGTGGACTGTGTATAATATTGGTACTAGAATTGGGCCCTGGGGGACTCCAGCTTGTGAAGTGAATGGTGTTGATAGCGTGTTAGTTTAATTTAATTTGTAATGGTGGGAATTACTTACATTCCTTCACATAATGGTTTTATATATCTGGTGAAAGAATTTCCTTTAAATCTGACACACAGTATGTAAGCTTATGAAACATGAGAAAGAGGGACCTAATTAAAAAGGGAAATATTATTTATTTTAGCCCCTTGAAGCAGTGGAACAACTTGTTTACAGTAATCCCATAAACATCCAAGGCATCATCAAATTATGCACATATTATCGAAACCTTACTTTAAAACAAATTTAAATATTATTAATATCTTATCTTTTTTTATTTTTTTTAAATAAGGTATAAAATGCATTACAATACGACTTTGATTTAATATGAGAAACAAATCTGTAATCGATTCCTACAATACTATATTATTCATCATATTACTATAAAAATATTGATAACATGTACGCCTACCATGTTAATATATCTGTAATATGTTTTCGTAATGTTTTACGGTGTCGGCCGATATGCGCTCGACCGTTTTGCGCCCTTTCCTGAAATCGGCCGATTTCAGGTACTTAAACATAACCTTAAGTACCTTGTATCTTTATATTTCTGTAAAGTTTTGGATACTCTTTCAACAATTATATTAATATATGTTTTCTTGTGCCGCTTTCCTTCTAGATTGAAAGTAAATCGATCATAAAGGTGATCATAATATTCTGCTTCTTTAACCAAGCACTTCACTTGGGATGTGGTCTTATGACAGCATAAGTTTTTTTTATAAATAGACTTGTCTTAAGAAGACTTGCATAGTCAAGGAATTCATTATTCTGTACCTCAATTACGTTAAATTTTTGTTTTTTTCCTGTTCCCCTTACTAACTGGTACCAATCATGGGGATGTGAAATTGGTACATTTAACAATTTCTTTTGTTTTTCGATCATACCATGATCAATATCACATTCCAGGTGACTGTGACCTGGTACCATGAACTTGTGGTCAACCGTAGTTAGTGACGCTTTCTTTTGCATTAAACACAGAAACATAGCTGCGCACATGCGTGTTTCGATTTGACCACCGCATGAATCGGAATACAGTGTAACATATTGAACGCTTTCCGATAACCCTAATAGTTCCTTTGATATGCAAGTACCAATTTGGTTCGCTCCTCTTCCTCCCTCAGCTGCAATACACAAATCATTGGTGCCAACAGTACAAGTCAATAATATAAGTGTCAGACAAACTACACCTAGTAGTATAAGTTGACTTGTACTTTTAATACATAATGAAGAATTTTCTCACGCAGTTATACTATTATACACATATTGAAATCAAACAAGCTAAAATTTGTTTTTTCGACTTATACTCTTGGGAACATGAAGAAAAATAGTTAGGCTGTACGACCAGTGACAAAAAAAAAATTTGAATTTTTTGACTTATACTCTTAGTAACTAACACCTTAGATATATATATCCGGTTTTTTAGGCGTTACGCCCGTCCGGTAGGGATCTATGTAGGAGTATCACCAAGCCGCAAGCCCTTATCTCTTGCCGTACTGCTCCATCATAGGCCGATCAGATCCCAGCATATCCTAGTCTAAGCCGCAGATTCATCTAGAATTTTAAACTGCTGCGTTAGACCTTTTGTTTTCAGTACACCGAGCTGGGGCTCGAACCCACATCCACTGAACCATTCGACAGTGAAGCGAATGAGAGGCAGCCGCACAGCCCGCTGAGCTATCTGACCGACTGAAATGACTGAAATGAAAATTACAACCAGAAATTTTGGCTTCGGGAAAATAATTTTCTAAGGCACCAATCACTACCTGTTCAAAATCCAGTTTTATAAGAGATGGTTTCCAATTTGGTAGTTTCTCTTTCATTGATGAAAATAACATATCGTATGTCTCTTTGGTTGTGTTAGGAAGTAACGCAAATATCATCGCAAAATGTTCCATCCATAAATACAGTCTCCTCACTGTTAACCATAATCTCCGTAGCTTTGTTGCTGGCAAACACCAAGATTTTGTATCCCGAAGGAGTGGTCTTGTCGATAAATAAAAATTTCGTTTTGTCCCTCATTGTAATAATTTCTGCTGCAAATACTATTTCGGATGATGCCGCTGGATCTGTGAGCAGCCCACGCGCACGTTTTCTACAATCGTTTAAACCACTTTTCACTGACGAGAATTTTGAGATGTCTGTCACGAAATCCAGTCGTTAACTATATAATCTTTGAAATTAATCGTGATATATTTTTGACATCGGCAAATAGCTATTGTCTTCCCTAGCTCTTTTTCGAGCATTGAAGACACACTGCTTCATTTCTGTCGCTGCAACATTCGGCTTACACAGATGATCCGCTTCCTTAATTATTGTGTTATTATCCATAATTATGTGGCCTTGACATTTTTCAGGGATTTTGGGATGTCTGTCACGAAATCCAGTCGTTAACTATATAATCTTTGAAATTAATCGTGATATATTTCGCAAATCGGCAAATAACTATTGTCTTACCTAGCTATTCTTCGAGCATTGAAGATACACTGCTTCACTTCTGTCGCTGCAACCTCGGCTTACACAGATGTTCGGCTTCCTTAATTATTGTTTTATTATCCATAATTATGTGGCCTCGGCATTTTTCAGTTTTCTCTTTCAAATATCTCCAAAAAAGCGAACCATCTTTATTTGTTTTTTTCATACGAAAACTGTACCCTTTATACAATGCACATGGTTTTCCCTTCGAAGTTTCAATAATTTGCACATACATTTTTAAAACACTATCTCACACTAACTCACACTGATTCACAATAATTCTTGATCCTACTATCTCAAAGAACGCAATAGAACTGATTGACCATCAATATGGTCATTATCACATAGAATGACTTAAGTAGTTACCAGTCCGCATTATCGGGTAGAAAGGAAAGTTTGTTCCAGCGAACTCTCATTTTGGGAACTCTAGTTACTAATTACTTGCACAAATACCACAAAAAAAATACTCAACCCTCTCAAATAAAAATAGCTACCTGGAATGTAAGAAGTATGTATCAGCCTGGAAAACTACACAATGTTATTAAAGAGAAGGAGATGCTAAATATAGATATACTTGGGGTTAGCGATGTACGGTGGTCAGGAAATGGAGAGATACCAATAAAAAACCACAATATTTATTACACTGGAGGAGACAAAACTGATCATCGATACGGAGTAGCTTTCATCATAAGCAACACTATTAAAAAATCAGTGCTAGGTGTGATACAAATCTCAGAAAGAATAATAATGCTAAAAATTCAGCCCAGTTTAAATATAATAAAGAGACCACACACGTAATTTGAATACAGAAATAAAAATTAAAAATTATGAATGCAAACGATATAAATACAATATTAACCGAAGTAGCGAAAACAAGAGAAGATGTAGAACACTTAATGAAATCTTTTAAAGAAGAAATTGATGGTCTGAAAAGAAGCATAGAGGCAAGTGAAACGAGAATTATTATGAATGTTGAAGGTTTAAATAAAAAAGTAAAAAATTTAGAGAAAGAAAATTTAGAGTTAAAAAGTAAATTAGAAAAAATAGAAAGAAAATCCAAGGAAAATTCAATTTTTATCTATGGATTAGAATTGAGTCAACAGACATTTCTGCTGAATTCATTTGTGAAAAGCTGAGGAATTACTAGATATTAATATTTATTTGTCTGATATTAACAACTTTATCTGGTTTAAAAATTCTCAAAATAACCCGATTAAAATAGAATTAGTGTCAAATATAAAGAAAAGAGAGGTTCTTAAAAATTGTAATCGATTGAAAGGAACAACCATAAACATAACTCACGACTATACCCAAAAGCAAAGAGAAGAGCAGAAAATATTAAAATACCATCTTAAACTTGCCCGACAGAATTCTAATACTCGAAGCTACATAAAAGGCAATAAACTTTTTGTAGACGGAAGTGCTTACTCTTTAGAAGACTTGCAAGATACAGAGGAAAATATATACCAAACAAATAGTGAACCAAATACACCAAGTATCAAAAAGACGACTGAAGCAGAAATATCAGTATTTGAAGAAAAATCAATAGGAACACCCAAAAACCCATCCAATCCGATCAAGAGTAACAACACAAAGAAGAATATAGAAAAATAAGTGAAAAAGTCTACTGAGAGCCAAAAGTCAAGGCAGTTTACTAGGTTACGTTCATCAAATAAATAGGTGTATTTAATACTAATATACCTGTTTATTAAAGTTTGAACATGGATCCATTTATACGTAATTATAATAACAATGAAATTAAAGCTCAAACAATCAATACAATAGTAGAATTCAATCATATTAGTAAAAATAGCAATTTACCCTTAAAAATACTGCATATGAATATCCGAAGCGTCCAAAAAAACTTACTAAATTATCCAAAAATTATCTCAGCAGATTATTAACAAAAGCAAAAAAGAAATATTTTAATGACCTAATTGATAAAAATACTTGCACTTCAATGGCTCTTTGGACATGTGTCAAAGAATTATGTGGTTCAACAGTAATTAAAACAGAAGTTGAGCAGATAAAGACAGATGATAATTTAATAACAGATCATGGACAAATTGCGGATCTATTTAATAACTATTTTAGTGATTTGGGAAAAAAATATGCTGAGAAAATTGAAACACCTCTCAATTATGTTGAAGAGATTGAGTATGTAAAAAATAGCATATATTTATTTCCAACGAATGAAGATGAAGTCATTAAAATTATACATACACTAAAAAATAAAAAATCGCCAGGTATAGATACCCTCAGATCAGAATTGTTAAAAGAAGTTGCACAACAAATTGCTAAACCATTGACTTATATAATCAATAACTGTTTCAGATTAGGTATATTTCCCAATGTATTAAAAACAGGTATCATTAAACCGCTTTTTAAAGGTGGAGATCGTAGTGAACTTGGAAACTATAGACCAATAAGCTTGACTTCGAATCTCAGTAAAGTAATCGAAAAAATTATAAAGTCTCGTCTAAATAATTTTTTAAAGAAACATAATATATTATCTGAAAGTCAATATGGCTTCAGAGAGGGAAGGTCTACAGAAGATGCAATTGGTAAATTGGTAAAAAATATTTATAACTCTTTAGATAATAAAAAAGCTTCCTTATGTATATTTGTAGATCTCTCTAAAGCATTTGATACTGTAAACCACAAAATACTGTTACACAAACTAAAAAATTACGGAATCAGAGGTGTGGCCTTCAAATTGTTAGAGAGCTACTTAAGTGACAGACAGCAAAAGGTAACTGTAGGTGGTAAAATCAGCATGACCAGAACTGTGACTTACGGAGTCCCACAAGGAACGGTGTTGGGGCCGCTGTTATTTACTATTTATATAAACACATTACTTACATTACAGACTTCAGGCCAGATCATAAGTTTCGCTGACGATACAGCTATTTTTTATAGCAACAATAATTGGAAAAAGTTAAAGGAAAATGTCGAAATGGACTTTGTAAAAATAAAAAAATGGTTTCAACACAACCAATTAACATTAAATATTGAAAAAACTAAATACTTGCCATTTTCGTCATACACCACTGGGTTACCAAACTTCAACCAACTTGAAATTGACAACAATACAATAATTCCAGAAGCAGAAAAGATTAAGTACCTTGGCATTGTAATAGACAGACACTTAAAATGGGATCATCATATTAAATATGTAGTCCAAAAAATAAGAGGTTTACTCTCAAAATTTAAATATCTTCGTGACTTCTTGGATGTTCACCACTTGAAGATTTTATACTATTCTCTAGTACAATCACAATTAACCTATGGGATTATTGCATGGGGTGGAGCCTACAATGCTCACCTTAAAAATCTAAACGTTATGCAAAATTGGATAATTAGAATAATATATAGAAGGGGTATAAGATCTTCAGTGGACCAATTATTCACTGACAGTCATTTCATGGATTTAAACCAGTTGTACTCCTACAAATCATTATTATATTTACACAATGAGAAATCATTTCTGAATTTTACCCACCATACATATCAAACTAGAAATAGAAATTTAACGATATTAGTACCAAAAAAAGGAAAAACCATTGGCCAACGTTGCATTGATTTTTTGGGACCAAAAATGTTTAATTGCTTACCATCTACCATCAAAATAATACACAACTATAAAAAATTTAAAAAAAAATTAAAACAATGGATCTATGGTAATAGATATAAATTGAATGAATTAATAAACAGCTATTAATGAGCTTCAATTTCAAATAAATGTTATATTTTTAAATTTTATGTTATGTATGTTATGTCTATTAAACAGTTGTTATGTTACTACTTTAAAAAAAATTATAATTGTAATTTGTGCGAATATGTTAAAAAAAAAATTCAACCCTCACGTACAAGTTGTAGTCCATGTGACACACAACTTCTGTGAGTAGCTGGGTTTATTTATTGTATAAAATATGTAAATTTATACTGCAACACATTTTTTTGTTATAAATAAACTCTATTATTATTATTATTATTATTCAAGCACGGAACTGTAATATTAATATGATCCAAGTCTACGCTCCCACTGCTGATAAGACCGAAGATGAGATCGAAAAGTTTTATTCAGAATTGCACAATACAATCAAGTTAACAAAATCTAGAGATATTACTTACATTTTAGGAGATTTTAATGCAAAAATTGGAGTAGGTACAGTTGAAAATATAGTTGGACAGTTCGGACTAGGAACTAGAAACGAGAGAGGAGAAAGGCTCATAGAATTCTGCCAAGAAAAGAATATGGTAATTGCCAATACTTGGTTTCAGCTTCCTAAAAGAAGACTATATACATGGACGTCTACTTCACATACAGAAAACCACATTGTCAGAAACCAGATAGACTTTATACTCGTAAATAGCAGATATAAAAACTCTATAACCTCAGTTAAAACTTATCCTGGAGCAGATGTTAACTCAGACCACAATCCGTTAGTGGCTGACGTGAAAATAAAATTAAAAAGAATTGAACTCAGAAAACAACAACCAAAAATTAACGTAAGAATGCTACAAAACGAAGAAATAAAAAACGAATTAAAAAATAATGTGAATGTTAATATGCAAAAAACACTAACTGACAACAAACAAATTATGGATGTAAATAAAAAGTGGTATAATATAAAAAACACATTACTGAAACCAGCTCAAGAAAGTTTAATAGAACATAAATCAGAGGCTAAAAACATGATGACAGAAAATACTTACGATGAAGAAAGAAGGAAATATAAAGGAAAAGATCTACAGAAGTATATAGAAATACAACGAATAATTAAGGAAAAAATCAAAACAGCTAAGGAAATCTATTTGATGAAGCAATGTAAAGAGATAGAAGAACTAGAAACAAAATATGATATGAGAAATATGCACAAAAAAATAGAGAAGTGACTGGAATGGGTCGAAATAGACAGCAAGGACACATAAAAGACAAAAAAGGAGTACTACTAGTAGATTTACCAGAGAAGTTAAGGCGATGGGAGGAGTACGTTAGAGAACTTTTCCAAGATGAAAGAGGTGAAATGCAGAAAATACAAGAATTAAATCCTTTAGAGAGACAGAAGATCACGATAGATGAAATCAAATATGCTATCAAAAACTCTAAAGACAATAAGGCAGCTGGATTAGATGAAATACCAGTAGAACTGTTAAAACTAGTGGAAGAGGATAACTTGGAAGTATTGGCAGATTTATTCAACACGGTGTACGATACGGGAATAATACCACAAGAGTGGTTGAAGTCAGCATTTATAACCATCCCTAAATTTAAAAGCTAAAAAACGAAGTACATGCTGATTACAGAAAGGCCACAAAATATACATCACCTATTGACAATAAATGGTAACGTGATAGAACAAGTAGAAAAATATCAGTATTAGGGAACTTTGATCAATGAAACCAATGATCATACTGTAGAAATAAACAGGCGAATAGAGATTGCCAGATCAGCATTTATACGAATGAAGCCACTCCTAACGTGCAAAAATCTAAATTTGGAGATCAGACTACGTACCATTCGCTGTTATATATTTTCAATATTATTATATGGAGCTGAGACTTGGACATTAAAAAAATGTAATTTAAAAAGAATCGAGGCCTTCGAACTCTGGTTATACCGCAGAGTATTGAAAATATCATGGACTGATAGAATTACAAATAAAGAAGTACTGGAGAGGATTGGTAAAGAAACAGAACTAATCACCATTATACAAACCAGAAAACTGGAATAACTAGGCCACGTGATGAGGGGACCAAAATATGAAATTTTGAGACTGATAATACAGAGAAAGATTCAAGGAAGAAGATCTGTTGGCCGAAGGGAGAACTCATGGTTAAAGAATCTACGTGATTGGTACCAATGCAGATCGATTGATTTGTTTAGAGCAGCAAGTTCTAAAATAAAAATAGCCATTATGATTGCCAACCTCCGTAGAGAGACGGCACTCTAAGAAGAAGAAGTTACTAATTATATCCAAACAATTAACTTCCAGGTAGAAGGATTATAAACAGAGGTATTAAAAATTAAAGAACACTCTGTTATTCGACAGTATTAGAAAAATTTAATAATTTTGTTAGTTTTGATTTGACATTTTTTTTTTCAAATCTAAAGGAAAAAGATGTTTCTGTTTATTTGACATGTTAGTTTGTTCATTGCAGGTTCACCAGACTATTATTGTAGAATGAAATTAAAATTATATTGCAAGAGAGCGCAAATCGGCCGATTAAGAAAATTATAGTAGTTAGATATTTCTATTATGAAAATTGCAAAGCGCAAACCAGTCGATTTCAGGTAAGGGCGCAAAACGGTCGAGCGCAAACCGGCCGTATTCATGTTTTACGGTTGGAATTTTAAACAACTATTGTTCACATCCTTGATTTTTCATCAAATACATCATTTTGAAGGGTCACTTGTCATATATTAACATTATTAAATTTAATATCTGACCCAAACTGTGTCGTATTATCCATAGGCCAATAGTGTTTTGGATTTAGTTTTCGTGTTATATTAACTGTTTCAACAATTTAGTTGACATAATAATATAATATGTATTGTTTATTAGTTACGATTTTCAGTCTCAGGTAGGTCTAAATTTAGGAATATACTATAAATATTTTAATGTACAACTACTAAACCGCTACTTGTGATGTTTACAAACATAGGGGTATGTACAAAATCTACAGAAAAGTAATAACCCATTTCAGTAATAACCCAAAAGCAGGTAAATTGTAAACAAATCTGAGGTTCTAAAATGTATTATTTTAGAACCGAAAATAATATTATTAATTCATTTTTATTACTTATTAAGATAGTCGTCATATGTGTCATCTCTCGGAGTCTTTTTCGAAATAAATCACAAACGGGAAAATAAATTCTTTGATATTTGAAATTTCCGATCTTCAGCTATTTTCAAAACGTACATAACGTTTAGATTTAACTTTGGATAAAAAAGTAGCTTAAAGTCCAAAACTACTTAACTACGTGAATATGATGAGTCAGTTTATAGTCCCATTTAACAGGTACCCACAAAGAAATATTCAAGATTTACACGATCCAATAAAAATTAAATTCTTCTATCGCCAGGGATTCCTAATTTAGGAGCCAGCATTTCTTGAAAATAGTCTACATAATGTCCTCTATCGTTAAAATTTATCTCCTAATTGCCAGTTCTACTTGTCCCCAAATACTTTATTGTAACATAGGTTTCTACCATATAGTGCAAGGGCTTAGTTAATGAAAAATGAAATAATAATCTAATTTTTTTTAATTCTTTCAACATAATATGACCAGATTCAATAGTGAAAAAAATTAAAAATTCTGAATGAAAGACACAAGAAGGTATTCACAGCAAAATAAGTATAAATGGATACAATATGCAATTTTAAAAAAGTTTATGAATTGAGATAGGTAGTTCGACCAGCAGACAGTAATCGGAAGTCATTTAGGCGCATTTTGATACCTTCTTTATTACTAATTGAACTATATTTCCATTCTATAAATTAAAATAAAAAAAATATATATAAATAAAAAAAGGTCGCGTTTCGGACAAGATTAAAACCTGCGAGGACAGGGAACTATAGATTTAAGTGAAATCTTAACCACTGGGATATCGCAGCTTGATGTAAAATGGTTTATAATGTAATACCTAATTATCAAAGTTTGCAAGACAATGTCTTTTTTAGTTTTCTTATGGGTAAATAACTTCTTTCATTCACAAACTTTTTAATGCTTTAATGATTTAAAATCCGTCATAAATTGTTCTGTAGCTGACGAATTTTTTGTCACATTAATTTTTGGTCAGACAAATGGACCACACAAAACTAAAGGAGCCAACTTTATTTATTTTTATTTTGATCTATTATCATAATTAAAATTGTGTAATAAATGTAATATAATAACAATTTTTACATAAAATCAATCGCTTATTAGAGAATCAGTATCCACCATCCTCGTAGAACATATGGAACGGCCTTTAAAAACCTACCATTTTAGAATTGTTGCATTCTTCTTCTTCTTCAAGTGTCCTCTCCGCTACGGAGTTTGGCAATCATCATTGCTATTCGTATCTTTGAAGCTGTTGCTCTAAATAATTGGTTAGATGTGCACTGGAACCAGTCTCTTAAATTGCGCAGCCAAGATATACGTCGTCTCCCACGCTTCGTTTGCCCTGAATCTTTACTTGGATAATTAACTGGAGCAATCGGTACTTTTTCCTTCTCATCACATGACCAAGATATTCCAACTTTCTTCTCTTGATGGTGATCAACAGCTCCTGTTCTTTGTTCATTCTTCGAAGAACTACACTATTTGTTATTTTGTCTGTCCACGGTATTTTCAAAATTCTTCTATATATCCACATTTCGAAGGCCTCTAGTTTATCGATATTGCTTTTGTTTAAAGTCCAAGTCTCTACTCCGTACAGCAGTATCGAAAAGATGTATCATCTAAACAATCTCATTTTCAGGTTTAAGTTAATGTCATGACTTCCCAGAATGTCCTTCATATTAACAAAAGCAGCTCGAGCCTTTCCAATTCTAGTTTTTATTTTTTCAGTGATGTCATTGTTGTTATTAACACTTGTTCCCAAATATTTATATTTGTGCACCCGTTCGATTTCGTTATTGTGAATGTACAGGGTTGCATTCAATCTTTGATTTTTTGAAATAATCATGAATTTCGTCTTCATGAAATAATCACGAATTCTTGCATTGTTATGTATCAAAATCCAAAATTGTATGGTACCCACTTTCCTTCGGAATTGGACCGACGCGTACCATGCAGGTGACAATTGGTAAAATAAATGCTAATAGCAACTTCTAACTAGATAAAATGAAACCAGTGTCGATAGCGATTAGTAAAGAGCAGGATGCAATTATTTCAATAATCGAGAGTGCATAACTATGCACTGTTTATATTAGGTGAATTAAACGTGTTTCTTTTAAAAATTTAAGAACACTGTCAAAACTGTTTGGAACACCTATAATGTCTTTTAGATTTCCTGTTAGGTTGTGCTTGTTTCTGGAAGAATCATACTGGCAGCAGTCCACTATCACGTGTTTGATGGAAAGGAGACTATTACAGTAGTGACATACTGGAGGGTTTTCTGATGCCATAAGGTATCCATGCGTGAGACGTGTATGACCTATTCGTAGTCGGTGAATAACTGATTTTTCTTTCCTGTTCATAGAGGAGATATTGAAGCGAGATAAGTTGGGTTGAACGTCATGCAGCTTAGTTTTTGTTTTACTCCACAGGTCTGCCTATGAGCTGAGGATTTTTTGTTTTATCAATATTTTAAGATCCGTATGGATTTGGACCTCTTTGAAGTTAAGTTGAAGAACATGCTGCTTTAGCGGCTTGTCTGCTTTTCGTTTCCCAATATACCAACATGTGATGGAGTCCAGATCATTATGACTTTTATGTTAGCAGAATATAGTTGGTTACAGATGGCGTGGATTTCCTGGACTAGTGGGTTTTTCGAGAAAATGCATCTTATGGAATGAATCGAGGAAAGAGAATCAGTACAAATGGCGATTTTTATGCTTTCATTTGAAGTTGGATGGATTGAAGTCTTTAATGCTTGGAGTATTCCATATAATTCTGCGGTGTAGATACTACAACTTTTAGGCAATCGCACAGAGCTTATTGTCGTCGTCAGTGTGGACACAGCGGAGCCGCAACAGTCTTCATTCTTGGACGCATCGGTGTATAAAATTTTATCAAATTGTGTTAAGTTAAGGATGTTTTGGAAGGTTTTTCTAAGGATTGAGTTTGGGGTTTCTGTTTTGTCGAATCTGCATAAATCCGTATTGAAAATTGGAAGATTGTGCATCCATGGAGCTGTCTTGTGGGTATAAATAGAAGTAGTATTGAAAAGGTTGATGGAATCTAATAAAGGAGATAATATTTGTGGTAATGAGAGAGACTGATTGGATGCGTTTGTTGGAGAGGTTCTATGGGATTGATTAGATTTATTACCGGGTAACTTGGGTTTGCTGATATTCTTACAAAGTATGAAAGTAGAAGCTGTTGTCTTCTTAGACGGAGTGGTGACTCTGAAGATTCAACGCAAACACTTTCAGCGGGGCTTGATCTGAAAGCACTAAGGCATAGTTGTAGGGATGTATTTTGAATCGTGTTGAGAGACTTTAGTAGGGAAGTACTGGATGCCATATAAAGAATACTGCCATAATCTAGCTTAGATTTTTAGAACCTTATTTTAAGGAGAGATTCTTCATCAGCTCCCCAAGAGAAGCTAGCAAGAGATTTGAGTAAATTGATTCTTTGGGTAAAGTTTCCTTTAAGTTTCTGAATATGCTGTCTCCAGGTAAGCTTTTTATCAAAGAAGGTGATACCAAGAAGTGTCAAATAATTTACTGTTTGCAAACGAAGTCCGTTTAGAGTTATAAAAGGTAGATTAGGTCTATGCTTTTTGGTAAAGTGAATTACTTTGGATTTAGGAGCTGTAAACACAAATCCAGCACGTGTAGACCAGGTGTTTATTTTGTTTATTGCATTTTGTAGCAAAGTGCTGGTGGTAGCTGTGACTCTACCTTGGCAGTATAATATAATATCATCAGCATATATCGAGTACCTGACTGGTGGTTCTATATATGAGGAAAAGTCATTCATACTAAGTAAAAATAAGGAAGTGCTTAAAACTGAGCATTATGGTAAACCGTTGTTCAAAGCATGTGGTTTTGATATTTTTCCATTAGTTAATACTCTAAAATATCGATTTGTTAAAAAAAATTTAAAAATAAATAAATGTTACCAGTTAAATTGTATTTCCCTAATTTTCTTAGAATTAAAGGTTTTTGTACAGTGTTGAAGGCACTTTGGATATAGAAAGTTACTGTTATGACTTCACTTCTATTCGAAAATGCGTTAACAATACATTGTTTTAAATTCTTTAATTCTTGACTAGATTATTGCTTAGTGTTGAATTACTTAACTCGTTAATTTACTCGTATTTACTTCATATTATTTATTGGCATACAATGTCATTTATTGTCGTACAATGTTATTTATTGTCATACATTGTCATACATAACTTCACTACATTTTGTATTATTCAATTATTTGCTTTTGTTTGTTGTTCAAAATCTTCATTATGTTATTTTATTATAATATTTGACCTTAAGAAATATTTCTTTACAAAATTGACTAATTTCTGCTGACTAAGTGAAAAACGCCAAACGGTGTTGTAAAAATAGCTGACAACCGAGTACCCAGTACCTTAATAAAATAGCAACTGCTTCTTCAGCTAATATTTAAATTATACACGTATATATTAATATGTTTGAGCATATCAGCAACAAGCAGTAACGACATCTTTTACTGTTGTTTGGTCTATTCCTCTTTAGCATATTGAGACTCCCATCTCGCTCTCTCCCGAACAAACAGAGACTGTTCATAATATTAAATGTATGATCATTGCTAAATTGGGGCTTTTCACAACATCTCAAAAGAAAGCGCACTAGTTTTTTAAGATTTTCTGGTCATAAAAACTTAAGCCCTCACATTCTTAAGTAATTGACTAAGCTACAGCTTGCTATATCTTCTTCGACTTCGTAAGTTATGAACATGATGTTATGAGAACTATCAGTATATGTTACCATGTGGTGGTTTAAATCTGACCTATTTGTTAATGGTTTGCTTTATAACTTCACACGAACGCCTTTTATAATAAGAAATTAATGCATAACGCTGTCACTGGGTTGATCAGTTGGTGACACAATAAGTGGCCAGCAATAATTCAAGGAAGATCCCATACCTATTTATCTAAATTAGAACCGTCCGTAATGGAACAGTGTTTTGTAAAATATTATTAAATAAAAAAATTTTATCTACTTGCATGTCGCTTTACTAAACATCCCAGGTGTCAATATAGCTCCCAGTCTAATGCTTTCCATTTCGTTTTAAAAAGTTAAATATGACCGCCGCATGAACCGACTACAAATTAAAATTTATTGATGTCCTATGTTAATGGAGGATAACGGCTGCTAATGAAGAAATAAAAGAAACGTCGGAAAAGAATTTTTGTTAGTTTGGTGATAAAAGGTTATTATTTTTGAAGACTTTTACTGTTGTATGTATAACCAGTTTCGGTGTAATTTATTGATATACATGCATGTATTTTTATTTCCATAGTAAATAAATATATATATATATATATATATATATATATATATATATATATATATATTATATATATATATATATATATATATATATATATATTGTTCTGAAGCTATTTTCTTGTGGCATTGTAAATTAATTATTATTTATAACTGGGAATAAGCCACAATTAAAGATAAAAATACGTTTATTGACGTTTCAATTTCCAATTCGGAAATCGTTCTCAAAATACAAACATTAAATTAAACAAATTTTGTTTTTTGTTACATAGTGAAAAAATTCTTCTAATTATTTAATTTTATCTGACTCATTTATATTGACAATTCAGACATACATTATGGCATTTTAAAGTAGACGACTTTAAAATGATATTGCCAATATTGTTGAGTTGCGCTCCTGGGACGACTTTACTTATAAGATAGTTCATTCGATTACATGAAATCAACTTCAACTTGAGAATATCCGTCAGAAAAAATCATAGCATCTAATTCGTCTTTAAAAAGACAAACACATGACATGATGACAGTAAAATTCTCCTGTTAGTGATTCCATAGTAAATTATGAGGGAAAAACCAGGAAAAAAACCTCATAATACTATCCCGACATTGTAAGTATTTGTTCGTGAATTTAGTTTACCTTCAACAAACATCAAAAATTCTGATTTTATATGTTACGTAATTTAAAAACATAAATGATGTATCCTCTATATATATAATATATATATATTAATATATAATAAGAAAATACCAGTATTAGTAAGTCAGTAACATATAGAGGATACATCATTTATGTTTTTAAATTACGTAACATATAAAATCAGAATTTTTGATGTTTGTTGAAGGTAAACTAAATTCACGAACAAATACTTACAATGTCGGGATAGTATTATGAGGTTTTTTTCCTGGTTTTTCCCTCATAATTTACTATGGAATCACTAACAGGAGAATTTTACTGTCATCATGTCATGTGTTTGTCTTTTTAAAGACGAATTAGATGCTATGATTTTTTCTGACGGATATTCTCAAGTTAAAGTTGATTTCATGTAATCGAATGAACTATCTTATAAGTAAAGTCGTCCCAGGAGCGCAACTCAACAATATTGGCAATATCATTTTAAAGTCGTCTACTTTAAAATGCCATAATGTATGTCTGAATTGTCAATATAAATGAGTCAGATAAAATTAAATAATTAGAAGAATTTTTTCACTATGTAACAAAAAACAAAATTTGTTTAATTTAATGTTTGTATTTTGAGAACGATTTCCGAATTGGAAATTGAAACGTCAATAAACGTATTTTTATCTTTAATTGTGGCTTATTCCCAGTTATAAATAATAATTTATATATATATATATATATATATATATATATATATATATATTGTTATGATATGTAAAATCGAGAAAAATATTGGTTTGATTAAAATATTTCAAAGTTCAAAATCATTAAAATAATTCAGATAAGTAGGATAATACGCAACAAACATTTCGAAGAAGGAAAATATTTAAATTTTTGGATTACCTGTATTAAACAAAATGTAAGCTAAGCATAAATTATTTCCTTTGTTATACTATACTTGAGTGACCCGCATAATTTTAAGTGAAATCCCAAAGACAATTGAACCGGGTTTTTCCAAATACATTAAGGCAGCGATTAAAGACAATAGAAGAGATTTTAGAAAGAGGTTTTTGTTAGTTTTTAAGAATTGTAGAAAAATATTATTTGTAAATAAGTTTTAGGAAATTTTATAATTATAGGTAAAAATTTGTTTGTTATCGGAATGAAAAAATGGGGAATTGTGACGAGTTTTGATTGGCGGAGATTAAAAAAGGTGGGATAGGTATGTAGGAATGAAAGTTTAGCTAGAATTTTGAGGGAGAAAAGATAGTCAGTTGGTTTCCAAGGGTGCAAGGCGAACGGCCGTTGTTCTCGGGTAGTTTCCCAGAGGTAGGAAGCAGTAGCAGTGAAAGTTTGTGAGTTTTCGTGTAGTTAGTGTATCTGACAGAAGCTGATCCAGTAAAATATTGTAAGTCATATTTTTCTACTTATATTCCAAGAGTCACTGTTCAGGCCAACGAGAGATTCAGTTTATCGTAAAGAAAAGATATTCCAAGAGTCATTTTTCACTCAGGCCAACGAGAGATTCAGTTTATTGAGAGAAGAAGAAGCTAGCATAATTTGAACGATTCGTGCATTTGAAGGAGATCATTAAGGACGATATACTTGCAATAATTTGTTGTAAGATTGCTGATTACCTAGGGAGCGGCCACGAGTAAATAATATAGTCTACAAATAACAAGGATTTGGACCACTCATCATCAGAGAGAGATAGTTTTGTTTTCTGCATTTTTTTCTTTTATTGATAACACAATTTTTACACGTAATTTAGAAAGGATATAAATATTTTGATTAGGAGAGTTAGAATAGTTTGGGATTTTGAGATTTCGATTAATATTGTTTGTACCATTAATTTTGATTGTTCACGTACGTAGAACAAAATTTTGAGAATTATTATATGAGATTTTGTTTATTGAAAACTTTTGAGTGTGAATTATTTCATTATTTTTATTTCAATATATAGTGTTAGATCATATGTGTTTTTTATTATTCGGGTATTCTTTGGACCTTACCTTTCACATGTAATAGCATAGATATTGAAGCACGAATTTAACCCTGAGATAAAAGAATTAAAAATTGTGATAGAGTCATAATCATATCATTTAAATAATTTTAATTAATCAAAAAATTAATTAGCTAATTATTGCTTGGCGCACCAAGACTTGAAATATCACAATAATATATATATATATATATATATATATATATATATATATATATATATATATATATATATATATATATATATATATATATATATATATATAGTAGTTTTGAGTTTCTTGAACCGTATTATATTTAATATAAAATTAATGTTTCTTGCATTGTTTTGTTTTTTTCTAACATTAATTTTATATTAAATATATATATATATATATATATATATATATATATATATATATATATATAAATTAAACTTTAAGACTCTTTGGGTAATAACAGCTGAAAGGATGGGCTAAGTGTACTCTTAGCCCTTTATTAATCGATCGTCATCGACATAGTCAGGGATAAGCTACAAATAGTTTCACATGAAAATTGACAATCTATTTTAATTAAGTTGATATTACTTACGATTTTGAGAATATTGCCGTAAAAGACGGTCAAAGTTGTAAAAATTTTTTGTGAAAAATTGTAGTTTTTTTCACAAAAAGAAAAAACATGTACTGTAAATTTTTAAAAAAAGGTACAAAGACAATGCACAATTTTAACTGTTATATATAGGACAGAAAGTGCTCTCTCGAGAGTTTTACATATTTTTGTTTTATTCTTAACCTGTACTACATGTCATGTAAAGTGGAACAACGTGGTTAATTTGCAGGTTGCAAATCTGCACGTGCAGTTGAAAACGCTAACCTAAAATCTTCTTCTCTCTTAGATGGTCACAGTAGAAGCGCGATTTTAGTGGCCCTTGCCATCATTGGGTGTGTGTTGTAACATTTTTTTTATTATTAATATATTAAATATTTTTAATTCCTTTTACCCCCGTGCGATACGCCTATGATATCAAAATATTGTAGATACCCAGCTAAAATGGAATTCCCTAATTAGGAATGGTTTTTAATCCTTCCGTCATAATATTCATTATGAAAAGAGTATAATGCGTTTTGGTATGCAGTTTCCTTTTCATAAATTGGTAATTTTCGTCGAAGGCCCGTTTCTTTTGACAATAACTTAATCCCAAGTATTGTCTGTTTCTTATGTCCAATTGTTAATACCGATTATTTTACCTCAAAGTTTCCAATAGTCGTTAAGGCCTTACCTTCTGAGAAATACATACGACTGTCCGATGATTTTAAGTGGGGGATATAGCTTCTTCTTCTTTTTGCTTGGATAGTTGGTGAAAATTTTAGTGGAACCAATTTACTTCTCGGTGGGCTCTTGTTGAGTGAGGTAATATCTCGTGTTACTTGTTGGTGGGCCGTTGTTGAGTTAAGGCCAATATCTCGTGTTACGCTTTGCTCACTTTATTTCTTATCGTATCGTCTTTGTGAATTATTTTCTAAGTGTGTATACACTTTATATTTGAGTTTTCTTTCCTTAGACTATATTAAATTATATATAGTTCTACACTACCTTTAATGGTTATTAAATTCAGTGTTTAGTACCAGAAAAGTATTAAATTCAGTGAATTAAGCTGCCTTCGTCAAGATCTACGTAAGTAATCTTTATCTACAATTATCTGGGCGAGTAATATGGTATGGTACCATATCACCTGCCATTATCTGGACGTATCATCGATATCTTCACCTGTAGATTGCCGATTTTTGAATGTAATTGAACCATTCAAGAAATTTCTATAAATATTACCTATGAACATACAAGTCTCAGTTTTTTATCAAATAATAGTGCGAGATAGTTAATTGACTTAGCCAAGTGCGGTTTGGTTTATGTTTTCATTCTTGTAACCTTTTTGTTTTTTTTTGTAAATTTAGAGTTAAGTAATTTTTGCTATCTTTTGTATTTCCTATAATTTTTGTTCATTATCTTTCCTATGATATCTCGAGATACGCCAAACTATATTTGTATATGATTGCCTTATAATATCTTGGTAAAGGTATTTTTTTATTATATTATTGCTTAATTTTATACATATAACACCATTTCATAGTTGTGTATTTTTATTACTTGTGTTGCATTTAGCAGCATCATAATTTTGTGTTTAATATATTGTTATTGTTTTATGCATGTATTTTATTTGTCGGCTCCTAACAAGTTCCCTGATAAAATAATAGCTCTGAACAATTACTATCTTTAAATATTACTATGCTTTTGAACTGTAGAAAGATTAGGCTGATTAAGTTTCGTAGGTAAGTAAGTGTAATACTTAATATATTTATTATTTGTTTATATATTGCGTTGACCAGATTTATTTGATAATTTACTGTTGGTATCTTTCCTTGGGTTTGATCTCTGAACCTAAATATCTTTTCTTATCTCTTTTCTTTTCTAAGGTTTTCTTAATTTTCTCCTTAACCCAAAAAATTGAGTGGCGCCCTGTTTCTATCTTCTCTTATCTTTGGTAATTTTACCCATCTATCTTTTTGTTTATTTCTGTATCTTTTCTAATATCTCTTATCCTATCTTTACCTATTTCTTCCGTTGGATCCATTCCCGGTTCCAAAAGCTAGTTTCGAACCCACGACTCGCTCTCCACCAACCATCTGGCTGCCGTCCGCAGTGTCTCCATTGGTTATCTTTCTAGCACCACCCAAAAAAGATTTCCGAGGTTACAGTGTACCTGTATTTAAATAGAATCTTAAAATATTCGTTCCTTTCCTCGGTTACTACAATTAAACCCAGCTAAAATTAATACTATTACAGAAATTAATATTAAACTCAACAGTCTTCTCGGTTGAACCGCATCGATTATCATTACGCCGAGCTTTCGGTATCCTCTTAGATATCTTCTTTGGGCCTTCCGAGGAGTCAGTCTCCCGAGACCCCAGACACTACTACACTGATCACTAACCAATGCATTACTGGTGCTGGGATGCTGGGAATAATAGGAGAAGTTTGCTGCATTAGAGGGTTTCCTACTCACCATTCAGAATCAGGTAAAAACTACCCAAAGTCCAACCCTTAAGACCCTTAAAAACAACAAATGCCGATACGGATATCAAACCCGAGACGCCATCCAAAATCTTACCGTAGGGTACTATGCATTTATTGTAACTGTTATAAAGAACAGCATGACTCAGTAGGAAAGATTCTTCATCAGTAACTAGCCAACGAATTGGGACTTCTCCAAACCAACATCCTGATTCATTGAATAATTATCAGAAGATACTTCGGCCTTAACAAGTCACCTATGGCGCAATAATACGGAAAGAGTCCCACCAGAGATCATTCCTTTTGTTACCGTAGGTATCGGCGATAAGTGAATTTTCCCCTTAGGGGTGGAGGAGAGCCGTACGGCTTAAATTTGGATAATAGGAAATAGCTGGAGATGCATGCAGCAGAAATAGAGCAGGATGGTTGAAATAAAAGAAGTCTGGTGACGTGTTATCTGACAAGAGAATTCCAATGAAATTAAAAGAAAAATTCTATAAAACTGTCATAAGACTAGCTATGAGGTTAGGTCGATAAACGATACTATAGGTCGAGCAGTTGAATGAGGCAGTCACAATACAGTATAAATTTAGAATGGATATAAAAGCTTAGGAGGCAACAATAATTAATGACATAAAGAGAGCAAGGGATAGCATAAGGCAGAGCATTTTTGTGAATGGGATCGATTTATTATGACCTACATAGAAACTTACGGAGAAATGCAATTAGGGAAGCTGACCACGAATAGGGATAAAAGCGAAGAGAATGATGATGGTGATAAATAATAATTTCCTAATACATATTATAAATAATTAAAATAAAAAGAAATATTGCGTGATAATAAGCATGAAAAATAAAATAAATCTGAACTTGAAAAGTGTTTGTTTTACATAATACCGACAAAAGTGTGACGCAATATATTTTCTAAACCGTTAATAATATTTAAAAATCAAATATAATCAAAAATAGATAAAATAAACACCAAAAACAAACCTAAACATTTTCAGATAACAATAGGACAAGAAAACCATCAAATACTTAATCAAGTCTCAGTTTCTTTTGTATAAACGAAAGTATTTTGAAACCCAAATGATGCTATTGATAAGAGCTTAACAATAAAATCTTTCTTATGTCTCCCAAGCATCTAACAAACGCTTTTGATTCATATTATTTATTTTTCAGTGAGATAAGTACCGAGCATTGATTTATAATCTTAATAACGCAATCAAGAGATGCATGGTTATTGTTAGAAGGGTATGAGGTTCGGACTAGCCCATTGCTAAACCTAATAACAAACAATAGCTCTGTTAGAGGAAGTTAAAATATTCACTTTAAATTCTGTTGTCTGTTAGAAATAAAAAATGTGACCTTAATATTATTATGATATAATTTCTTAACTAATCTAATAAAATACATTTTAAACAATAACAAAACTGAAGTGCCACAAGAAAATAGATACTTCAGAACAGAACTTTGTGAAACAGTAATATTTAGTCCGAATAAAACAAAAACATTAACCTACCAAGAATTAGTACAAGTAATTACAATACAGTTTCGTACATTAAATTTTTATACCCTGGCTCCAACATGACGAAAAATGGAGCACTAGAAATTGCCCACAGGATACAGTATGGTTGGTTTAACTGGAAATGAATGAGCAGTATACTGTGTGATCAAAAAATCGGGGAGAGCCTAAAGGGACAGATATAAGAGAGAGTGGTGAGTCGTAAGTTGGTGTACGAGGTGAAGTGTGACCTGTACAGGAGGTTCAGGAAATGAAGAAGGAGGTAGCTGAAATAAAAATGTTATGGTGGATGTTGGGAAAAACTAGAAGGGATAGGATCGAGAACGACATAATTAGAGAAAGAGCTGGTGGACTACACTCAAAAAAGGTTTAAGAAAAAAGACTACAATGGTTTTATCACGGTAGACGTAGAACTGAGAACTATGTGGGACACAGGATAGGAGGACTGCGTGGAAGAGGACTTGAGAGAAAGGTTTAGGTGAAGAAAACAGAAAGGATAGAAAAAAGTGGCGAATAAGAGTACAGAACAGTGACTTCTAAAAAGGGAAAAGCTAAGAAACAACAAGAAGAAGAATAATAATTTTATTATTGGTTTGAAATGTGGTTGTAACATAAGTATGTAACTATAATGGTACTCATTTACAAAAAAATAATAGTACATTAGGAGTTTACATAATCTTAACATTCGACAAAAATGTATACTAACATAATTATTATGGTAACTTAGAGCCATTCCAGATCCTTCGAGATATAGTGTATTTATTTTTATATACAATACATTATTACATATTAAATTTATATACAATACATATTAAATTTACAAAATAAAGATAGTCTGAAAAGACTGGTCCACAGATTTAACATAAGAGCAAAAAATATGACAATCTCATTTTAGAAAACTATTGAATAAGTAATGGAAATAACATACCATTATTAATGTGCAGCTATGGAGTCTTGTACAAAGAAGTGAGAAATTAAGTACAAAAAGCAAATAGACTGACAGGATGAATTAAAAATACTATATGCAAGAGCATATATCAAAATAGCAAGAGGTAAGTCACCAGAAGTATCGGACGGCGGGCAAAAGACGAATTGATTGACAACCTTCCATAGATGTATCAATTCGCCAATGAACAAGCAGAATTGCTTATAATGAATAAGAATAAGAAGAAAAAATTCAATAGGCTTCGCACTTGGACCAAGCTATGGATCAAGTATTAGGTTTTTAGGATTTTTCCTTTATAGTTATAAAACATAAAGGCAGAAAAACAGACAGAGAATAACTACTGAGTCCTTAATAATAAATATTAAAAGGGTCAAACATTTTAGTATATAGTTTGTTCTCATAAATTGCGGAGATAATTACAACATATTCTAGCGAAAATGAATGAATTTATTCAATATGCTAACGTGGAAAATAAAACGAGATACAACTCTTTTCTGAACCTTAAAACTTGTTGTTGTTTGTTTGTGTTTAAATGACTGCGGACACTAAATCCATTCGCCAATCTTACAATTTGAGGTGTAGTGTGTGTGTGTGTGTGTGTGTGTGTGTGTGTGTGTGTGTGTAGAGTAATTGTCTTGATACTTAGCAAAGTCGACGTCATTGTCTTTGCTAAGAGACGCTAATTGTATCCGAACGTCTGCGGTCCCTCCTTAAAACTTGAATTACTAAATTTTTAGGTAACTGCATTAAGCCTCAGTTTTATTAATAGCGTCTTGACGCTATTTTGTAAGATACTTTTAAATGGAACCATGGACAAATTAGTATATTATTTGAAAGCACTTGTATAAATCATTAGGTCCCTGGATTTTTTTGATTTTTTGTGGCACCGTTTCAAAATCTCCACTAAATTGTGAAAATATGATTAAATTAACTCTCGGTGAAAGAATAACTCTTTCTTCCCAAATCTACCTTTTTTGAGATTTATCCCCATACACATAAACATATACATAAAAGAAATTTAAAATAACAATCATTATATTTGTCCCTTTCATCTCTACGCCATGACTATTATGTGTACTAAATATTCAATGATAAGTAAAACAGTTTGTAAAATTAAATAATGCCTAAAATTAGCGAAACAATATTAAAAAAGATATTATGATTTCTTCATTCTTTGATTTTTAAAACCAAAGTGATAAAAATCAGAACATAATAATTAAAAAAATACATTCCCTCGTTGGGATCGACCTCGCGACTTCTATTTCTAAATACCGCTTTTCAACTCATTCGACCAGTAATATAATAAGGTGGATAATCAATGTCATTATTTGACAAGAACATTATTTAAGATGTCAATTTTTTGGTTGTATTGTGTGTTTGTGTTTATTTATTTATTGTATTCCAAAAATGGAAAGGTTATTGCGAATCATAGAAGTTCCAGGAAGAATATATCTTCTGTCTCTTCTGTTGTCAATTTGTCCATTTTTTACGTGAGCCTTGTTGCGTAGCTTTGCATCTAATGTTATACCCAAATACTTAGCAGTATCTGCATATAGGACTTGGATATTATTGATTATAACTGGTATATATTGGACATGGACATTTTTAGCTTAATTCAGCCTAATTCTCAATTTTTGTGTCCATTTATGGATTTGGTTAACTGCTATTTGGACCTTGTTGGTTGCTTCTTCACTAGTCGTTCCTACTGGTTGGATAGCTGTATCATCAGCAAAGATGGCAACTGTGTTGTCTTCCAGTACAGGTATATCACACGTGTATAGTAGGTATAGGACCGAATCTAACACACTGCCTTGTATCCCAAAACACCTGCTCTAATTTCTTTTAAGTCTGAAAAACAGTCTTCTTGCTTAATTCTAAAATGTCGTTCTTTTATGTATGATTGTAAAAGTTTTGAGTACTGTTTAGGTAAAAAACATTTTAGTTTATGTATTAAACCTTCATGCCAGACTTAATCAAAAGCCTGTGCAGCATCAAGGAAGACAGTTGAACATACTTTCTTTTCTTCTAAAGATCTTTCGATAATATTCGTGATTTTGTGCACCTGGTCGATTGTTGAGTGCTTATCTCTAAATCCGAATTGATGTGTCGGAATCAAATTTTTTGCTTCAATAATTGGTTTTATTCTCTTGAGGAGCAGTTTCTCAAACAGCTTCGATATTACAGGGAGCAGAGATATCGGTCTGTATGACGAAACCTCATGTGCTGGTTTTCCTGGTTTAGGAATCATAATGACTTCCGCCATCTTCCATATCATTGGTACATATTTTAATCTGAATGCAGCATTAATAAGGTTAGTTAATTTTACGATAGCTCTTCGGGAAAGATTTTTGAACAGCTCACCCGTAATTAAATCATAGCTCGGAGCTTTCTTCGGGTTAATATTTTCCTTATTTCTTCATCACTTCTTTGTAGTTAGCCGAATTTCTTCCTCTAATTGAACAGGTTCCTCCCATCTTTCTTCATCCTCTTGAGATCCATTTAGTTTTAATGTATTTTCAAGATATGCAGCAAATAGCTCTGCTTTTTGTGCACTACTTCTGGCCCAATCTCAATTTTCTAGTTAAATAGGCGGAGAGTAAATAATAGGTATTTTCAGTCTTTTGGTAGCTTTCCATAAGGAATTGCACGATTTAGTTTGGTCTTATCTTGAGGGGACCTTAATTGTTACCAAATTCGTCACACCTCCCGTTTTTCACTTTAAAAAAAAATAAAAAGAAAACAAGGCAGTAAGACCAGATGAGATCCCTGAGAATTGTGGACAGCCTTAGGATAGACAGTAATTAGTTGAGTGATGGGTTTGTTTAACAAATTAACTTTTGTTTATACAAAATAGCGTACAAATATATTTATTAGACTAACTCCTTAAATTATAATAGTCTATACAGATCGCCGCTTTTTTCGAAACGCTTTCAGAACTTTTCCGCTCCTTTCCAGAACAAGGCAGATCAACAACAGATGTAATTTATATTATAAGATCGCTGATAGAAAAATACAGCAATAAAGTACGAGAAGTTCATACTGTATTCATTGAGCTTGAGAAAGCATATGATATGATTTTCTGAGAGTGTCTGAGGTGAGTACTGAATAAGAAAGAGTTCACAGTGAGTATTTAAAGATTGTGAGACATGTATGAGAAAGTAACAACTAGGATTGGGACAAATGTGGGAGGTATTGATGAATTTCATGATTAACATATTGCAATGTTTCATTGCATCAGGGTTCAGTGCTTAGTCTCCGTAGCTTAGATAACAAGTAAACTGCAGGGTAACATTCCCTGAGATTATTAGGTGCTGATGATGTACAGTACTGCAGGGTAACATTCCCTGAGATTATTAGGTGCTGATGATGTACAGTACAAAAACTGGAACAGTGGAGACAATACCTTAAACAAAAATATTCAAAACTTAGTAGAACAAAAACATAGTATTTGAAACGTTTATTTAAATGTGAAGTTATCACTACAAATAAAATGATAACTTTGGATGATGAAATAGTTTGAAAAATTAATAGTTTTTAGTACCTAAGATAAGTATTGCAGAATAAAGAGGAAATAGATGAAGATGCATGCTGTAGAGTTAGGGTCTGATGGATGAAATGGAAGGAGGCAAGTTGGTTGTGTGACAGGCAGATTTCAATGAAACTGAAAGCAAAGTTCTATAAAAGTGCCATAAGACCAGCTTTGATGTACGGAACTAAATATTGGGCAGTTAAAAGAAAGATCAACAAAGAAAGAGCGCAACAACGAATGCACGTTATGGAAATAAGAATGCTTATATGGATGAATGGGGTGACTACAAAGAATAAAATTAAGAATAAGTAAATTAGGAAAAGTCTAGGAGTGCTACTAATTTGTTCCAAAATCAGAAACCTAGGTCAAGAATGGTTCGGGCATATTCAAACTAATCACTCAATAGGAATAATTACTCATTTGCAAGATTTGCTAGGGCCTGGAAGGAGTACGAGAGGAAGACCTAGCGATACGCTTAGACAGGACATGTATGTAAAGGGGATTGATATTGAAATACCCAATATACTAACTACCAACCGCGCGTAGGAATAAACGCAAAAAAGAATGATTAAGGTGAGTCTCCTTTGTCTAACAGAGTCTATTTTGTCTAACAAAAATGTTAATTTGATCAATCAGTATTTAATTTAGGTTAATGTTAAATGTGTCCAATGTGGACACGAAATAAAGATCACAAGAGACAACCAAACATGCGAACTACGAGAAGAGTAAACCTAGCATGGGCAGCCTATGGAAAACTTAAAGACATCTTTAAAAGCGATATACCAATTTCTTTGAAACGTAAAACATTTGACCAATGTGTGTTGCCTGTGATGAGCTATGGTGCCGAAACTTTGACATTGACAAGTTCTAGGACGCTGCAAGTAGCTCAGAGGAAAATGGAAATATCAATGCTGAGTATATCGCTTCGTGACCGAGTTGGAAATGAAGACTTAAGATGAAAAACAGGAGTTACCGATGTAATTTCCCGAATTGCCACACTGAAATGGAACTGGGCCGGACACGTCGCCCGAATCAGTGATGAAAGGTGGACGAAGAGATTGCTTGAGTGGAGGCCGAGGTTAGACAAAAGAAGTAGAGGAAGACCCCCTACACGATGGACTGACGATCTCAAGAATATGTCAAGAAATTGGATGAAAAGTGTTCAAAACAGAGCACAATGGACAAAAATGAGGGAGGCCTATGTCTAGCAGTGGACGCAAAGGGCTGGGTGGTGGTGATGATGATGATGATGAATGTTAAATGCGATAAATCAATTACTATTTAATCACTCTCTACAAGTTTCCTCTAAGCTTTAATAAGTCTCCTATTCAATATCGACTTTGGTATGGAACTTGAAATAATTATAACTTCAAAATTTCTTCATTATTATTATTTAAAATTTTTATCGTTTTGTACCACCATTTAAAATTGTAATAGTAAAATGTTTAAAAAACAAAGTCTACTAAAAACGCAAATAGCCGAACCAATCCTGTACGTAATAGATGAAAGCAATCTTGTATCATTATAATTCCTTAATAACGAGTTCTGAAGATGATAGCACCTTCTTCGAAGTCCCAACGTTAGAATGATCCAGTAATTTTTGATTAATTGGTTTGAAAATATTGATGGGAACTTTCGGTACAAGAATGAAATGGTAATTGAGATAAGGTTAGTTATACCGTCTAGTGTGCATGTTTTAAAGTGCAATGACCTATATAGATAGCTCGAACCTTAAGAACGTTGATCAGCATATCAAACGATAATGAACAGTATCATTCTTTATTTGCTTATCTTACAATTTTCAACTAGAGGTGATACAATCGTTTGCTGTTTTTCGTTTCACACATCTTATGACTCACTTGTACATGATAATAATATATAAACATTATAAGTTATATCAGCTAATAAATTATGGAACATATTAATAATCTGATTGATGTGTATGTAATATTCAATAAAATTGGTGTGGAGAAGGCATTGCAAGGAGATGGAACAGACTGCGGAAATGTCAAGGTTTTGCTGTCAAGAACTGTGAAGAGTCCCTAAGGAACTTTTCCGGTAGAACTTGCCTGTTTCTAAAACAAAACTGATACCAATAGACACATATTCACATTTTATATCCAAAACGGAACAAGAAAAGTCCATGAGGACGATAAATCTGATATCACCGGGTCGGGATAAGGTTTATCCAATATTTTTAAATACGAGAAATGACCTTGTGTACAAAAAATTAAGTATGATACTAGAAGCTAGCTTCGGACTGGGAAACTACAAGCATGTAGGCTTATAAGAAGCCTAATAAAGAATCGAAAAAAACTGCTATAAAGGCACATTAGGGATGGTGTATTGGTTGACAATCCAATATATTAGGAACAGTATGCATACTGACTATGACTCTACAGAAACGACACTGTATCATCTCATACAGAGGTTTGAGTACGTTCTGGAAAACCAGCGGGTGATACTGGATGCATTTCTCGATATATAAGGAGCATTCGACAACCCTGCTACGAAGGTCTATTCGTCTACAAAGAATACACGAAACAAAATACAGATAGATAGACTGCATGCTGTAATAAATGAAACGTTAGACCAATAAGAATGCAACAGTCTATGACTGTAGTTACAATATGGAATTCAAATGTAGGGACAAAATCATGAAATTAACCAGAAGGAAGTATTTAGAATGCTTGTGTCCTTTAAATCCAAATAGTACCCTCTAATCTAAATCTGATTTTAGATAAGTACCTTGGTAACTACATAATAACCAAGAGAGCGGTAATAACCAAAAGTGCGGTAACTACGTTAATAGTAGCCAGACACAGTCAAGGAGAAAAATGCGAAGTTTGAAAGACGTTTATCACAAATGTTAAATTGGATTTACAACATGATGGTAAAACCAGCAATTACATATGCAACAGAGGTATGGTAGTCAAAGTTACAGTAAAAAAGAGGCGTCATCAAACTAAGTAAGGTGCAAACACTTGTTTGTCTTCGAATCACAGGGTCTATAAGAAGCACCACGGCAGCAGGAAGACGCTACTGGAGCTCCCAGTACAGTTTACACACTCTTAAAGAGCTCTCCTTTACACATAGGTATGAGTAAAACCTGAGCAACATGACGGTTACAACAGGACATAGTTACATCATAAACGAAAACAGTAAAACCAAATGAATAATGATTTCTGACCATACGTTACATACCATATGTTATACAAGCCCACAGTATTTTTCCAAATAGAAATTTGCCCACGAGAGCGATGAGGCAGAGGTAACATTCGACTCAGACTTCAGAGTTGTACCTAGTACACAGACAGGTCTAAAACTGCAGAAGGGTCTGGTGCAGGAATATTCAGTAGTGGCGTAATTTAAAGTATTTCTGTTCCATTAGAACAACTATACATTCCAATTTCAGATAAAGATTTTTGCCCTATTTCATTTTGCAAGCGAAATTAATATGAGTGCTTTCGAACTAAAGACGTCACATATATGTACAGATAGCCAAGCAGCCGTGGTAGCGTGTCTATGCTCCATAAACCTAAGCTGAACTCTAGTCTAGTAAGGAATGCATAGAAGAACTCAACAGGCTGGCGGATATAACACTGTTACACTGGTATGAGTTCCAGGTCACCGGCAATTTCAAGGTAATGAAATCTGCCGCCCTTGCCAAAAGACACGGCAAAATGTATATTGGATTGACGTGTACTAATAGGGCTGAATTACTATGGAAAATAAGAGCTCAGAGTTATAAAAGGCTTCCTTAGTGGATATAATTTAGTTAATGAACACCTGCATGAAATAGGAATATTTTCAGACAATAGCTTCAGACGACCTAAAAGCGTTAACGGAGACTATCGAGTAACTTCAAAAATATATAGTACCCATCCTCTATCCTTTAAAAGCTGGTACTGGGTTTCAGAATCCTGAATGAATATCATGAGTGAATGGAAGGTATAAAACAACTGGCTACACTACAACCGGTTTAAAACAGACGGCTTCCAAAAAAATACGTTTAGTCAAAAATAGTTTGTTTAATATACATAAGTAAACATAAACTCTACACATCGGTAAATGTTTATCTGTTTTCACTTAAAAGTTCTTTTTTGGGTGTAATAATGTAAGCCCACAGTCCGTAGCTTTCATGTTTTTTAAATGTTTTTCATAATCTTTAGTGTGTTTTAGATTATGACACATTATCCTTCATTGTGACTATCTGAAGCTTTCAGAATCCTTTAAGTAATTTCTCACCAACTGTTTGTCCTCCCGTTTTTAGTGTAGCGTTTTCGTACAATTTCTATGGGATTGTTTTCTGTCATTATATGCCATATCGTCTTATTATTGTACTTGGTTCTTCTCGATAGTATTATATATATTTACGAATATGCCATGATATATGCTATTTATAAGCGAAAGTACTTAGGCTAGATATTAATTAACGTTGTGCTACGTAAAAGCTCTTTTTGTCAAAGTTATAATTTATTCGAGCAATTCTTAAACATTATCCAAAGTATTATAATAATTTTAAGACACTCTGGTCGATGCTAACAGATCATCACGATAAAACTTCTATAAGAGTGGAATAGCACATAATGCAGGTCATAATGGGAGTAACGAACATTATAAAAGATTAAACTCAACACAACTGTTGTTTGTCAATATTGTAATTATTTTCAATTTTCATATGGCAAGGAAATATTTTTTTAAAACACATGCCTTTGCTAACACACTTGTCATTTTGGATTATTATTTTAAATTACGCAGAACGCTTGATTTGAATTATTAATTTATGCAGCAATATGTTTTCCAAATTTAAATAATATGTCAGAATGCATTTGCAAAACGGCCGAGCCTTTACTGGAATTTTCCATAAAGTTTGTTCACTATTGTAATTTGGATCGAGTATAGCTAAACTATCTGTATTGCTACCCAACCGGCACCTCTCAATTCTGCTTCGGCAGGCAGGTTTTTTGTATATCTCAATAATCTTTCTTTAATAATCTCAACACCAACTGAGTAAAGAGCGGCCACTGAGATGAAGTTGTGAATTGTGTTTGCTAGCGGTGAATATGTCCAAGAGAACAATTCAAACCAACATATTTTGAAGTAATATCTAGGTCTACTTATGTTACCGATGGTAATGATAGGCTTATATTAACGTCAGATGTCGGAAACTGCAGTATCGGTGTAAATATATTTTCACCAGAAACAGTTACATGTGATGTGGGTTCAACAGCTCGTAATTATAACAATATAAGTTGCTTTGTGGGTAACGAAAGGTGCAGTGACAAGTTAAAATATTGTGTCCAAACTGATCCGTGGGTTCCTGAAAATAAATACAGATTTCCAAAGACATTAGAATCGGGATAGTCAAGACAATTTCAGCATATGTGAATAAATAAATTGCCGTGACTATCTCACACAAGCGTTACAAGTAAATACTGTAGTCAAGTGAATAGTGAGTGTAGTAGCGTCCGGGGGCTCGGGAGATCTTAGCTCTAGATTTTTGAACTAACCGCGGAAATCTTTCGGAACATTATATATATATATATATATATATATATATATATACATATATATATATATACATATATATATATATATATATATATATATATATATATATATATTATATAGATACAATGAACCTTAGAGCTAAGATGGTGGTATTCTTGACTGTTGATTTAAATATTAAGTGGTGATTCTTGATGATGCAGTCAGTCTATTTGGCCCACCAGACAAACAAAGCTCTTTGACTTACTGTCAAGCTTTCGAATTTAATTTAATTCTTTTTCAATTTTAATCACATTTACACGGTCGAACAACTAATAGAAAAAAGAATGGCCAAAAATAGATCCGTCCATCTAGCTTTTGTTGATCTTAAGAAGTAGCTATCAACACGGGCAATAGAATATTCGGTCCATTTAAGACGACAAAGGGACTACTACAGGGTTGCTCCACATCCCCCACCCTGTTCAAAATATTCCTGGAAAAAAACCTGAAACCATGGAAAAGAAAGTGCGAAGGAATGGGCATACCAGTAAGGAACGAATATCTATATACGCTAAGTTTTGCTGACGACCAAATAGTGATCGCACAAGACGAGGATGAACTCAGTTTTATGATGAGAAAACTGGAGCAGGAATATACAAAGAATGGGATGGAAATAAACCTAAAGAAAACTGAATACCTAACAACGGAGAATACAGAAATAAAACAGCTGGAAATAAACGAAGGTAAACAAATCAAAGGAACAGACAAGTATAAGTATTTAGGTTTCATAATATCAATTAAAGGAACAACGGAGGAAGATATAAAAAATAGACTAGGACTAACAAGAGACTGCATACGAAAATTGAACCCGGTACTATGGGATAAGAACATCAGCATGAAAACAAAGAAAAAAAAAATATAGTACCATAACAAGAAGAATCCTTACTTATGGGTGTGAAAATTGGGCAATAAATAAGAAAACCAAAAACAAAATAAGAGCAACAGAAATGAAATTCCTAAGGAGAAGCTACAAGAAGAGATAGAATAAATAACATGGAGATTAAGAGGAGAATGGGAATGAACTCCGACATAATAAGACTACATCGAATAGAAGAGGTTAAGCTGGTACGGACATGTCAGAAGAGCAGACCAAAATCGGTGGATAAATAGAGTAACAGAGTAGAGCCCGATAGGAAGAAGAAAGAGAGGCAGACCCCGAAGATCTTTCAGAGATGAAGTGGACGAAGCAATGACACCTGTTAACAAAGAAATATAAAAATTAACTAGTTAAAATTGTTAATTGTCTTACTTACTACTCGTGAGATTGCAGTAAATATTGTACTTTAGAAAACAAACCATTACACATTAAAAATTAAAAAAAAATAACTATATTGTCACTATATATATATATATATATATATTATATATATATATATATATATATATATATATATAGAGTTTGTATAACGACGCTAAGAATACAAGGATCAGCTAGAGATGGTATAAGCCAGTTTGGTGTAGAACTTTATTCTATATGTGAAATTTTCGGTGATATGTTGTCACCTTCATCAGCACCTAAATGGAAAACCTATTTTAGTACAAGTGGTGGAAGTTAACATATAAAACCTACATTGAAAATGTTCAGTTGGTCCTAGAGTTGAAGAACACTGTCACAAACATGTTAAAAATATTAAAAATTACATTTAAAATTTTGAATAAAAACATTATAACACAACAGGGTATTATTTAAAATACAAACACAACAAAAATCTAAAAATTATAACCTACACAACAACTGCAACTTCATGTTAAAGGTAGAAAAGAAGAATTATTCTTCTTTTTTGATGACATATTTCTGACTTCTGTCAATATCCGGGTGTCATATGCAACGAGGTTATAATTTTCACGTTAGAACCTCATGGATATGGAAAGAAAGAGCCCCAGGAAACACGATCAACAGGGAAATGGAGTCTTTTCTCAAGTACAGGTAGGCAATCTATGTATGTTATGATAAGTTCCCTACATTCTCCAGTTTGTTACATCTTGTCAAGTCTTGTTGAAGTAGAAATGAATAAATACAACTTAAGTTTTCAACATCTTTCTTACAGTTCATAGAAGAACTGCAGTTATGGATGTAGCACATTTCTATGAAGTTTCTCTTAAATTGGTTGTCAACCCTCTTTAGTACTTGCACATTTTCATAGTTAGCAATGTGTCCAGTATTCTTAATATGTTGGCTAAAGGCTGTGCAGGTGGGTTTCCTCACTACATCACTCTTGTGCAAAGCTAGTCTTTTTGAAAGTTTCTGGCTGGTTTGACCGACATACACTTCTGAACAGGAACCACATGGAATAGAATACACTACATTGAAGTTATCCAGTTTTTTAACTCTTTCTGTCAGGTGAGTAAAGTATGTTCCTAATCTTTTGTACACTGAATTTGCTATCACTATGTTGAACTGTCTGAAAAGGTTTGTGATCTGTGGAGATAAACCTCTGATGTAAGGTAATCTCCCATAGAAAACTTCTACTCTTTCTCCTTCTAATGTTTGTCTTTGGTGTGTTCTCACTGTTGGCATATCTTGGAATAGCAATTTATTAAGAAGCATCTTAGGGTAGTGGTTTTTTCTAAGAATCTCATACAATAATTTGATGTTCTTATTGTAGTTAGAAGGGTGACAAATTCTTTTTATTCTGTTTTTCAGACCTTTGATGATGTTAATCTTCTGTTCGTCTGGATGATATGAGTGAAAAGGCACATATCTACCTGAAAATGTTTTCTTTCTGTACCAATCCAACCTTACTGTGTTGTCCTCATGTCTAGTTACATGGGTGTCGAGGAATGGAACACTATTATTCTCTTCTGTTTCAACGGTGAATTGTAGGTGAGTGTTATATGAGAGGAAAATGTCAAGAGTGTAGTTGATTTTGTCTGCAGGGACTGCACATATGAGGTCGTCTACATATTGGTAAATGAAGGGGAACTGGAAATCAACTTTTTGAGTACAGTAGTGAAGTAGGGAGTTCATTACAATTTCTGCTAAAGTTGGGGATATAGCTCCACCCATGGGTACTCCTTTTATTTGGACATAGAATTCATTTTGAAAAGTGAAATATGTATTGTTGTATAAAAAGGTAATCAGTTTCAGGAACAAAACTTTGGGAATTGTACAGTTCTGTTCAATAAGATGGTAATTAGTTGTCAGAATAGAAACTACCAGTTCAAGAGGGATGTTGGTAAACAAGGAAGTAACATCAAAACTCACCAAGACATATCCTAAAGGTAGTAAAAACCCATTAATCTTATTTGCAAATTCAAAAGAATCTTTAATTTTGTAGGTATTATGAGAAGAAAAAGAAGTGTCAATAATACCTGCCAGATATTTAGCCAAGGATTGAGTAGGGGCATTCTTACAGGCAATTATAGGACGTAGAGGGCACCCTTCTTTGTGAATTTTTGGAAGTCCATAGTATGTTGGGGTGGTACCGGTATAGTTGGTTAATTCTTTTTTTGTTTTGGTGGTAATATATCCTTCTTCATGTAGTTGTTTTATTAGTAAGTTGGTGTTTCTTTCTACTGATGGAGTCAGATCTTTGGGGATTTTTTTGTAGGAGTGTGGGTCATTGAGAAGTTCAAAAGATTTGGTGATGTAATCGTTTCTGTCCATTATGACTGTAGTGTTACCTTTGTCTGCTCTTGTTACTATAATATCAGGGTTGTCTTTCAGAAATTTTCTCGTTTTTGTTTCAATAGCCATGGATGGACTGATGTAATAACGGTTGGTTTTGATGTGGTTGGTAATGATATTCGTGATTTTGAACCTGTTCAAACAGGTTTGAACATGTTCAAAAATCACGAATATCATTACCAACCACATCAAAACCAACCGTTATTACATCAGTCCATCCATGGCTATTGAAACAAAAACGAGAAAATTTCTGAAAGACAACCCTGATATTATAGTAACAAGAGCAGACAAAGGTAACACTACAGTCATAATGGACAGAAACGATTACATCACCAAATCTTTTAAACTTCTCAATGACCCACACTCCTACAAAAAAATCCCCAAAGATCTGACTCCATCAGTAGAAAGAAACACCAACTTACTAATAAAACAACTACATGAAGAAGGATATATTACCACCAAAACAAAAAAAGAATTAACCAACTATACCGGTACCACCCCAACATACTATGGACTTCCAAAAATTCACAAAGAAGGGTGCCCTCTACGTCCTATAATTGCCTGTAAGAATGCCCCTACTCAATCCTTGGCTAAATATCTGGCAGGTATTATTGACACTTCTTTTTCTTCTCATAATACCTACAAAATTAAAGATTCTTTTGAATTTGCAAATAAGATTAATGGGTTTTTACTACCTTTAGGATATGTCTTGGTGAGTTTTGATGTTACTTCCTTGTTTACCAACATCCCTCTTGAACTGGTAGTTTCTATTCTGACAACTAATTACCATCTTATTGAACAGAACTGTACAATTCCCAAAGTTTTGTTCCTGAAACTGATTACCTTTTTATACAACAATACATATTTCACTTTTCAAAATGAATTCTATGTCCAAATAAAAGGAGCACCCATGGGTGGAGCTATATCCCCAACTTTAGCAGAAATTGTAATGAACTCCCTACTTCACTACTGTACTCAAAAAGTTGATTTCCAGTTCCCCTTCATTTACCAATATGTAGACGACCTCATATGTGCAGTCCCTGCAGACAAAATCAACTACACTCTTGACATTTTCAACTCATATAACACTCACCTACAATTCACCGTTGAAACAGAAGAGAATAATAGTGTTCCATTCCTCGACACCCATGTAACTAGACATGAGGACAACACAGTAAGGTTGGATTGGTACAGAAAGAAAACATTTTCAGGTAGATATGTGCCTTTTCACTCATATCATCCAGACGAACAGAAGATTAACATCATCAAAGGTCTGAAAAACAGAATAAAAAGAATTTGTCACCCTTCTAACTACAATAAGAACATCAAATTATTGTATGAGATTCTTAGAAAAAACCACTACCCTAAGATGCTTCTTAATAAATTGCTATTCCAAAATATGCCAACAGTGAGAACACACCAAAGACAAACATTAGAAGGAGAAACAGTAGAAGTTTTCTATGGGAGATTACCTTACATCAGAGGTTTATCTCCACAGATCACAAACCTTTTCAGACAGTTCAACATAGTGATAGCAAATTCAGTGTACAAAAGATTAGGAACATACTTTACTCACCTGACAGAAAGAGTTAAAAAACTGGATAACTTCAATGTAGTGTATTCTATTCCATGTGGTTCCTGTTCAGAAGTGTATGTCGGTCAAACCAGCCAGAAACTTTCAAAAAGACTAGCTTTGCACAAGAGTGATGTAGTGAGGAAACCCACCTGCACAGCCTTTAGCCAACATATTAAGAATACTGGACACATTGCTAACTATGAAAATGTGCAAGTACTAAAGAGGGTTGACAACCAATTTAAGAGAAACTTCATAGAAATGTGCTACATCCATAACTGCAGTTCTTCTATGAACTGTAAGAAAGATGTTGAAAACTTAAGTTGTATTTATTCATTTCTACTTCAACAAGACTTGACAAGATGTAACAAACTGGAGAATGTAGGGAACTTATCATAACATACATAGATTGCCTACCTGTACTTGAGAAAAGACTCCATTTCCCTGTTGATCGTGTTTCCTGGGGCTCTTTCTTTCCATATCCATGAGGTTCTAACGTGAAAATTATAACCTCGTTGCATATGACACCCGGATATTGACAGAAGTCAGAAATATGTCATCAAAAAAGAAGAATAATTCTTCTTTTCTACCTTTAACATGAAGTTGCAGTTGTTGTGTAGGTTATAATTTTTAGATTTTTGTTGTGTTTGTATTTTAAATAATACCCTGTTGTGTTATAATGTTTTTATTCAAAATTTTAAATGTAATTTTTAATATTTTTAACATGTTTGTGACAGTGTTCTTCAACTCTAGGACCAACTGAACATTTTCAATGTAGGTTTTATATGTTAACTTCCACCACTTGTACTAAAATAGGTTTTCCATTTAGGTGCTGATGAAGGTGACAACATATCACCGAAAATTTCACATATAGAATAAAGTTCTACACCAAACTGGCTTATACCATCTCTAGCTGATCCTTGTTTTGACGCTTTCCCGAAAGTTATCCTCCAAAGAATTATATATATATATATATATATATATATATATATATATATATATATATATATATATATCATTGTCTTGACTATCATAGGCTCAAAAGGCCAAATATATGGTCCTCCTAGGCCATATCTATTGGCCATTTAATATATATATATATATATATATATATATATATATATATATATATATATATATATATATATATATATATATTGCATTTATTAAAGTAAATATTTTCAAATGTCAGTGTGTACAATTAGAAAATAGTATACTACCTTAATGTCAAAGAAAAACATCAAAGGCGACATCTTATTATGCAAATTAATTAACAACTAAGTTACTTACGGTCCGTCCCAAACCCTTCTTTCAGTGCGTCATAGTTGTTCGAATTCTCTCTAACGCATTAAGCTAGAAGTGACAGAAAAAAACGTGAGTCGCTGATTATTATACATAGAACTTAGAAAATTAGGTATCGTTTACGGGTATTCGCATATTAAAGCGAATTCTACTTACGAACGTATAATTGGTTGGAGTTTAGAATACGCTAAATAGATATCCAATCAATTATGCATATAAATATAATTTGACACAGATGATCTTGATAATGACAGTGACAGTACTTTCACAATGTCAACTGATAAAATGATAATTGCCATTACAGGTTAGTATTTTCAGACATTTTAACTACAGTGAAAATTAAATTTTGTATTTATTGTCATAAAAATATTTTAAATATTCCGAGATATACCGAGAATGAAAAAAGAATAATATTAAAATTTTAAATTAGTTTCAATTAGAAAAAGAGGCTGAGTTATCTTTATTTCAGTTTCTGTCGTTCGCGAATCAGATTGTGAATTCCGGAATGATATTGAGGAAATATCTTAAACTAATACCTTTATGGATATTTATATGTATTAAAACGGTTCTTTTTAGAACCACGACATTTTCTTAAAATGTAGGATATACTTGATACCAGCCACATATCTAGTGTAATCATTGATTTTCAAAAATCAGATTATGAATGGGATTATATATTGTTTGAAATATAATATTCATTTTTGTTATTCATAAAAAAGAAGGTAAACTTACATTCGGTATCTTGTTTTTTAACTAAACTCCATTAACACGATTTCATCTGGATATCGGAACTGGTAGATTAACTCCAAAGATCAACTGCTTCACTATTTAAACTATTTATATTGTTTTTTTTTTAACTAAACTTTATAACCTTCTTTCATTTGCACACCAAATCTAGTAGAATAACTCAAAAATCAACTGCTTCACTATTTAAACTGTTTCCACTATTTAATGACAACTCTTCACAAAATTAAACTATTGGCTGCCACACAAACTTATCAGAAAATTCCTTATCCAAATATGACTAATTTAAATCGATATTATTTTATCACAGGAATGTTTACTTTGATGCCTTGCACTTGTCAGTAAATTTTTTTACCTTGCAGTCAACTCTTAAAAGATTCTAGGAGGAAGCGTTATTTTTATTAAACAAACCTTCCAATTCCCTAGTGTTTGTAATAAATAATAATAAATCCATAAACAAATCTTAGCTAATTAAGCACTTTCCAAGGAATGTATAAAATAGAACAGAATAGAATAGAATTATAACAAACTGCTATGCATTAAAAAAATAACCTTTTCACGTTTAGCCGATTATGATCCTGCAACTGTCAGATTTAACTAAAATGTCATGCAATAATTCTCGACATTCTTAAAATCCTATATGACGTCAAAATTAGTGACGCACTGAAAAAAGGGTTTGGGACAGACTGTACGTAAGTGTTTAATGTTGCATTTTGTTAATAACGAAACCGCCTAGAAACTACCAATAAGCCAATTATGCCCAATTAATGTTGTTAATGTTAATTATGTACTAATAAAAATTTTGTTTAACAAACAGTCTGTAAACACGAAAGAGAAGTTGACTCCTCAGTTTACTCATTTTTAATTAATTGGACCAATAACATTGATGAGATCCGACGTATGGTTAAAGAAAGATAACACGATATGTGACAAATGGTAAAGAGCAACGACCTACTTTAATTGTGCGGTGATAAATTTTAAATGCCCCTATGATTAAATCAAATTAATATTTACCGAACTGTATGTACATCAATATAAAGTGTTTCTTTAATTCAAGTTTATTTTTAAATATTCAAGTAGGTACCTCTATAATTCAATATTTGAAGTAGGTGAGTAATAAGTTTAAACCGTCAGAATGGTTTAGTTTAATAGTTATAAGCAGGGAGCCTGTGTTCATTAACTTAATAAGTTAAAGGGGAGAGTTTTGTAGGTCTTTATGTGGTCCTGATATATTGTGATAAACTAATGAGTATGAAGTATTGAATAAATAACTAAAAAAGCTTCATACTATGTTTTCTGTATTTTTAAAATATAAATAATATTTCTTTTAAATGAAATATATAAATTAATTTAATAATAATAATTATTATAATACTTAATAATAATAATATATATTAAATATATATAAATATATTATATATTAAATATATTATATAAAACAAATTGTAATAAAATAATTCAATGAATTATTATGTTTTTCTTCTCACGCCACCTGCTAACGTATCAACAAAGCATACGATATTTACTTCAGACAGACACGTCAAAGTCAGACTAAATATTAAATTATTAATAAAATATAAATAAATACCATTTGATAGTAAATTTATTAATTACATAAACTAAGTAGGATCGATAAAAATAAGTATAGTATGAAAGGAATTTGTTACGTAAAAAATTATAAAACATTTAATATATCGAAATTTATATATTTTGTTATTTTGTTATTTCCTGACCGTGAATATTTAAATAGACACTTTTTTATTTCCTGGGTTTGTCAGTCTGATGTAATTAAAAATAATTAAGTTTTGCTTAAACGTTTCGGCAAATTTGCCATTTTCAATAAGCACTTTATTTTATAACCATTACATTTTACAATTAAATTTCATGTTTACACTTTTTTAAAAAGTTTAACATTCATTAAAGAATTGATATCTGACATTGAACTCTGCCTGGGGGTTATGAGCGCGATGACTGTGTGGATTGAGTAGCAAAGAAGCAGCGTTCATGCTCGCAGTCAGGTTAGCAGCCTACCCATTATAAAAGAAAACAAGGCTCAAATAACCGATATATAGCCTCGGAACCAGACGGAACCTAAAATGACGAACCACGCAAAGAAAAGGAAAACGAGAAGGAAAAATAAGCCCACAATCAAATTAACAACATGAAACATGACTTCTTTGAACAACAAATACCAAGAGAAAATAGAAGAACTGATAAATAAAGACATAGACATTTGTGCAATATAAAGAAACCAAGAAAAAAAGTAAAGGCCAAAAAGAATAAAACAAATATTTCCTAGTATACAGTGGAGTGAAGAAAGAAGAACGAGCACGAGCAGGAGTAGGTATACTTGTTCATAAAAAATTTATAGACAACATAAATAACTGCCGTTATATTTTCAAAAGAATAATACATATGAACATCACAATGGTCTACCAAAAATTAAATGTCATATCTCTCTATAGCCGTGAGGACCAAGGAGGAACTAGAGGCATTCTACGAACAATTGCAAACCATCCTTGATGAAATACCTCATGAAGAGCACTTAATTCTTAGGGGTGACTTTATTGCACGAATCGGAAATAAAATAGTTTACTGGGAACTGGGAACAGTTTACAAAAAGAATGGAAAGCGACTTCTGCGGTACACAAAAACAAATATGGAGATTCATAAGAAACCAACGGAAAGAAATGGCAGAATTGAAGGAATACAATAACATACCAGCAAACTAATGGAAAAGATACCTGACGAAACTGTTTAAAGCAAAGGAACTTTGAATCCTAACCAACAAAATAAATAAACTAATAACTTTATTAGATGAACAACAAGGATTCAGATCCGAAAGACCTGACAAAGACTGTCGATCGCATCCAAGTCGAAGACGTCTTACATCTACTGTATAAAAGAAACATACCAATCAATATTCTACAAACCATCGAAAACATCTACCTCCATAATCGAATACAGGCAAAGATAAATGGAAAACTAACACTACTAAACAAACTAAAAGTGTATACCAGCACAAAGCGGAGTCAGACAGGGTGACTCGTTAAGCACACTTCTCTTTAATGTAATAATGAACGAAATAATACAAGCAGTACGTAAAGGTCATGGCTACAGAATGGGCAACAAAGAAATCCAAATATTATGTTATGCAGACGACGCCGCATTATTCGCCAAAACAGAAGACGAGCTCCGAAGATTAACACATATCTTCAATACAACAGCTAAGGAATACAATATGATAATATCAGCAGAAAAAACCAAATATATGACAACATCTAAATACCCACTAAGGTGTAAAATCTAAATTGATGGGAAAATAATAAAGCAAGAAGCAAGGTTTAGATATCTGGGAATAGGTATAATCAGTCACGGAGATGTTGAAGAAGAAGTACAACAACAAAGCTTAAAAGCAAGCAAAGCGGCGGGATCTCTTAATGACACAATATGGAAGAACAAACACCTAAGACAAGACACAAACACAAAAATATATAAAGCAGCAATTAGACCTATATTAACATACACGGCGGAGACAAAACCTGACACATCTAAAACGAGACGACTACTAGAAACAACAGAGATGAAAATACTCCGACGAATTCAGGGAAAAGTCTGTTGGATAGGGAGAGAAACGAAAACATAAGAAGAGCATGCAATATAGGAGACCTAAATGGATGGGTGACAAAACGAAAACAGGAGTGGAACGAACACATCAGTAGAATGGCAGAACATAGAATAGTACGAATAGCACAAGATAGTCACCAAATGGACGAAGAAGTATTGGCAGACCAAGAAAAAGATGGTGCGACAATGTTAACAATTTAGGAGGCTAATATTAAAGAAGAGACAGGCTTTAATTTAAAGCCTACATACAAGAAGGAAGAAGTATCTGAGATTGACAGATGACATCTGGCACGTATCTTAAAATAGGAGTGGTTCAGAGTCGTATCTTAAAGATCTGCCATAGTGCATTTAAAAAACAACTCAATTTATTAAATTATGATACATATTTAAAGATCTTTGATGCCAGTTTTGTTATTAGTAGAATCTAAATCTTTCACAAAATATTTTCACACATCAGATATTTAATTGTATTGACTTTTCTAAACACAACTCGTTGTACAATGTCACAATGACAATGTCTACGTGAATGAGACTTAATGTGTGAGTACTTGAGTGAGTATTGGTCTGTATATTTTAAAAACTTTTTTCCTGACCCTATTAAACTGTAATGATACATTACAGTTTGACTCTCATTTCAAGACTTTTATTTGTAGTTTTTCGTTAGAAGAAACATGTTTAGCTTTACTTAATTAATTATTGACGTACATATTAAAACAGTTAAAGGCATAAATTATTAACTAGAGACCTACTATATTTTTCTCACGTAACATTTATTTAATTTATAGTTTACATTTACCTTATAAAAATATTAACTTTATAAAACGATTTGTTGTTGTCCGATTATGTCATCTACCACTCCTTATCGATTCTAAAAGAGCATTTATCTCTTTTGTCGCACTAACATACACCTTGTTCAGAACTTCTTAAGAGTCAACAGATAATTTGATTCATGAAAGAGATAAAGAAAAGGAGTGAACCCTGTATTCACAATGCTAGTAAACATATTTATCAGTAGATTATCTAGGCCATTGGACTTTTGTTTGTCAGATAGAAATACACGTACTTAGATATATGACATATTAATTATTTATAACAGAACTGTATACACTAGGTTAATGATTTTGAAAAAAAGTAATATATAGGCGGCCAATTGTAAAAAACATTCGTAACTCATTTAAAAGGTCAATTTTGATGATAACGTAAAAAAACCGATGTGGTCTGCGTATTTATAGACAGAAAAGTACAAATAACTATACAGGGAATATATATATATATATATATATATATATATATATATATATATATATATATATATATATATAATATACATATATAAAAAATAAATGTATATTATCAGGCTTTTTGGTCAGAAAATAAAACGATTTTTTTCTCGTAAACTCAATATTTCGCCATTAGGTTTATGGCTTTTTCAAGAGCGCAAGATGTAATCGTTCAAACAGCGTAGCACAAACACATCTTGAGTGACAGACTAAAAAATAATAAAACACTGTTCTTACAACTGTCTATGAACCGTTCACCACAGAAGAAGTCTCTAATATCATGAAAGAACTTCATAACTGGAAATCTCCTGGACCAGACGGAGTTCAGAACTTCTGGCTTAAGAAGTTCTGGACTGCTCATGAATGCTTGTCAACATTAATTAATCGTGTTATTTCTAACCCGCAGGAAATACAATCATTCATATCTCATCATCATCATCTTTGGCTCTACAACACTGGGTGGGTATTAGCCTGTTCAAGAATTAGTCTCCATTCCCCCCTATCTTTCGCCCTGGCTTTCCAATTTCTGACCCCTAGATTCCTCAAGTCATCTTCGACTTGAGGAATCTAGATCGAGAATCTAGTTTTGAATCTAGATCTTGGCCTGCCTCTCTTCCTGGTTCCTACTGGCTCTTGATAAAACATCTGAAATCTGTCTTTGGGGGTCCTAAGTGTCCATTCTTACAAGGTGTCCTAGCCACCTTAGTCTATTAATTTTAATAGACCGGACGATGTTGCATTTTTCATAGCATTGATTTCGTAGTATTCGTCTTTCAAAGCGGCCTAACAGTTCTTCGCCGCTTTTTACCATAGTCCATGTCTCTGACGTGTATGTCAGGACAGGACAGTGTTTCATATATTAGTATCTTGGTTTTTCTGCGAATTATGTGTGATGTTAAGAACTGCTTTAGTCCAAAGTAAGCTCTGTTCGTCAAGTATATCCTTCTGTTAATTTCTACGCTACTAGGTTGCTGTTATGTGTTCCAAGATATATAAACTCCGAGTCCCCTTCGAATGTGTGTGCTTCTGTCACCAGATATTGTGGTGCTGCTATTTGTGTGTTGTTCGTGACCTTCATGTATTTTGTTTTAGATACGATAACCTGCAGTCCCATTGTCTTCACGGCTTTTTCTAATGTTTTCCTAACTCAGGAAACAACTTATTTAATACCCAAGGATCAACATAATAACCAAGATCCAGCCAACTACCGCCCAATTACGTGTCTTCCAACTCTGTTTAAATTGGTCACATCCTATGTAGCCCAGCGTATCTACCAACACTGTGCTCTAAACTATATCATAGAACCTTAACAGAAAGGATGCGCTAAAGGTTCCATGGGTTGCCAAGAACAACTTATTATAGACTCAGTATTTAAGTCATTTCTAATCAGGTAGTATTCACCAAAAAAGGAAGCTCTTCACTGCCTTTATTGACTATAAGAAAGCCTTTGACTCAGTGCGGCATGAATGGCTGGTAGATATATTAAGAATTTATATTATTTATAATAATATAGTGACGTTCTTAAGACATATAATGACAGATTGGAAAACTAAAATTCACCTCCAAATACCTGGTGAAAACAATATCGAAACGGAAAATATCGCAAGTAACCGCGGCCTATTCCAAAGAGACTCGCTGTCATCACAATGAGACACACTATCATTGCTATTGAACTCTACTGACTCAGGTTTTAGCATTAAAAACAGCAATACTGTAGTGGCGAAGCTTTATCATCTGTTGTATATGGATGATTTAAAACTAATGGCTTCCACTCGAAATCACTTAGATCAAATGCTAAAAACTGTAGAAAATTTTTCAAATAATATTGCATTGAAATTCATATTATGCACTTTGGGTTAGACAAATGTCGTGTATTAAATATAGTCAAGGGAAAGGTTTAGCCCGGAGGATTCGATATGCAAAATGGCAAAAACATCAAGGCTATGGGCGAAAATGACATGTATCCATATCTAGGAGTAAAGCAAGCGCAGAAAATGGACCATAAACAAATGAAAATCGAATTAACATCAGAGTTTATACGAAGGGTAAAACAGCTACTACGCCCACATCTTAATAATAAAAATTTGTTTAAGGCATTGAACACCTACGCATTTTCCACGCTTAGCTACTCATTTGAGATTATCAAGTGGACTAAAACGGATATAGAAACTCTTCAGCGAAAAGTACGAACACACTTTAAAAAGGCACAAAAACACCATCCTCGAAGTGCAGTAGAAAGAACGACATTACCGCGGGATTTAGGAGGACGGGGACTTATTGATATAAGCGAGCAATTATAATAGCAATACTAATTTAGTTTCTTGCTAGTTAATTAACTAACAAGACAAACAACACTAATCAATGTGGCGATACCTAACAACAATAATCTGCGTCCTAAGTACAACGAAAAGATCACCAAGTACAGAGATCTGGAAATACAAATAAGGAGACAATGGAGAATGGAAGGTACACAGACGATACCTATTATTCTTTCTACCACTGGAGTCATTCCAAAGAGTCTCCTAGAAAACATAAAAAAGATGAGTCTAAATGAACATCTATATAAGATCATGCAGAAAGCTGTGCTACTCTTGACGTCCAGATGCGTGCGAAAATTTTTGGGAGACACACTCACCTAGGACCCGATAACATGGAAAGAATCCCACCAGAGCTCAATCCTTTTGGTACCCTATACGGTATATGGGATGAGCGAATTTTCCCCTTTGAGGGAGTGTGAGCCGTATGGCTAAATCTGGATACATAGTGTGAATAATAAAGGTAAAATGTAATGGTACGTCTCGCAAACAGGAAAACAAATAGAACAGGATCACTACAGAAGCAATGAGACCATACATATTATGTAATTTAATTTGTCTTTTGCTACCTGGAACCATTGCCTTCTTGCCTTTTATTTTACATTGTTTATCTATATTTTTGGAGGTACACTTCTCGTATATAATCTAGGTATAGTCCACCTGCTATCATCTCTCTGGAAGTGGTCTTAGGTAGGACATGTCTGGCATTATATTCCTCCCAAGACAATTCAATGCAGCAGCACGTTGTATTACATCCTTTACTTTTGTTCTTCTAAGTATTTTTTCATTGTGGACGCGATCTTGTGTCGTGCCACTCAGCTCTGTGTTACTCTTATTTTGTTGTCGGCTTTTATGATAAACGTGATGGTCTCTAATGTTATCACTGTAAGAATGCCAGATTTGTAAACTTGAGCCTTCGGTCTACCTCCGAGTGTTGGTTTCGTCTGCTCAATAAAATATTCTCTGCCACTCTGGCTATCACTTCCTCCCCCATAATAACTGGCACTTCCTCCAAAGTAATAATATTGGTCTTTGTTAGATTTATTTTCAACCATATTCTTTCTAAAACAATACTTAATTCTGAAAGCATGTCTTGTAGCTGGTTGAGTTCTCTATTATTTATGAAAATATCATCCATAAACGGAGATGACTCAGATATCGTCCGTCATTATATAAACCTTTTGCTTCCAGTTCAACTATTTGAAAATACCCTCTAGAGTCAAGGTGAATAACTTCGGAGAAATCGTATCGACTTGTCTCACTCCTCACTCCTCTATGAGTTTGTATCGTAGATATATATGTTAACGCAGGTTAAAAGGTATATTAAGCAGGTATATTAACGCAGGTTAATATATCTCGAGTCTATCCTCGCGTTATTCATTGCTTCGAATACGGTCCACAGTTCGAGTGAATCAATGACCTCTGATAGTCAACAAAGAATAGGTGTAGTGGGACATTGTATTCGTTGCATTTCTCTATCAATATTCGGATGTTCTGTTCTACGGCACTATAATCTTTCCGGAAACCTGCCTTTTCTGGAGGTTAATAGCTTTCGAATTTGTCAGAGAGGCCGTTAGAAATTATTTTTTGTGAGAACTCAACGTTTGCGAGAACTTGTGTATAAATGTGGGACTAAGTCTGTGCATTTTATTCAACTGTCTGAGACTCTCTCATGTGTTAAACATTTAATCAGAAGAACTTTCATTGCCTTTGAAGTTGTATTGAATACTAATTGTAGCCTTTCTTTAGTAATTCCATCCTCACCAGAGGCACGATTAAATTTTGAGATAGAGCATGTGCAATTTTCTCATTTGTGATGTCTTGTAGTTCTTCTGATCCTGCATTTCTATAAACTTTGATAAAAGTCTTCGACTATTTTCGTCCTTTCATCTTTGTCATGTATTACTTCGTTGTTTTTATCTTTCATTTGAGATGTTTTCAGAGCATTCCATGACCATTTTCCAGGTGTGTTAATGGATTTCATTACTTTTTTCACATTTTTGTTTTTTATACTTGTTCTTATGAGTTCCATGTTATCGGGTCTAATGCCGCCGCTTACTTGTTTCCGGATTTGCTTATTTAATTCTGTATGTTCCAGTGTTTTCTTTTCCTTTTTTCGTGAATATTCTTTCTTGTATATTGTGATAATTTGCTATATTTTCTTTATTCTTCTTCCTCGTTATAAGCAATTCTGCTTGTTCATTGGCGGATTAATACCTCTATGAAAGGTTGTCACTCCATTTTTTGCGCGGTCGTCCGACAATTCATCTGCTGATTGGTGACTGTATCTCTTGCTATTTTGACGACACGGGTCTCCTCTATTCTGCTTATGTGGTTATTCGATTCTATTTTGGGTCCATTTAACATTTTGCCTACAGTTTTGTTGGGTGGGTCGAGTAGATCGGCAGAACTGTTGCCGGTCCCAAGCCAGGATCAAGGAGGAGGGGTCTACAGCCAGGTTAGCACCCTACTGATGGACTTTAAAACCATACAGTTCATATAAACAGGATTATGCCTCGGAACAGGAGTGATATTTTCTTTATACTGATTTTAATGTCAGTTTGAATTTTATTTTCAAGTTCAGTTTGTTTCGTTTCATCTAGTTTATGTATAGGTTTGAGTATTTTCTTTAGATCTTCATATATCTTTTTTTTTAATTCTACGAGTGTAGAAAAGCGTTGTGGGTATATTAATTTTTTCCTCTCTTGTCTGGCATTAATAGTTACTTTGACTCTGACAAGTCGATGGTCACTACCTAAATCGAATTTATTCAGTTGTTATGTCAGATATATGTTTTAGTCGATCTTGTTTTTTTTTCATCCGGACTTCTCCATGTCCCTCTTCTAGTTTGTGTCTTTTCCAAGAAACTGTTCATACAATACAGGTTTTCGATTTTGTAGTTCCTCCATTTTTGATATTGCCAGTGTTTGTTTAGGCCACTTTGGCGTTAAAAACTCGCCATAATGATGCAGTGGTATAAGTTGTCTACTTTTCGTTCCTTAGTCGTCATACAATTGTTCTATTTCTACATCTTTTGCAATGCTTGTTGGGGCATATACTTGTATTGCTTGTAGTCTGTATATTTGCGATATTTAAGCGACTACATAATATATAACCCTTTCTGATAATGAGTTCACTTTATGGTGGTGAATGTTTGTTGTTCTAGTCGTCTGGTTTTACTTTCATCTACAACATCCCATTTTGTATGTGATAATTCTTCTTCCAGGTTCATTAGATTGTATAGTTCTTATGTTTGATGTAGCTACAGATTTGGTGTTTTATAAGTTGAAATAGTGAAGCATTGCGTTTTTACATTGAACATGTATGGGATATGATAAACGGAAGGTTGGACAGATGCTCCGATGATAGATTTCCAGAACCTGCTTCGGATTCAGGTTGCTTGCTATGCCGCAGGAATATATTGATCATACCATTCAAAACATGCATTGCAGAGTATTTTATTACCTTTAAATGAGCTCCTTACTAATCAACTGATATAGTATAGGTACATATCCATTTTAATACAAACAAATTCTTCTTATTAAAATGTGTTCACGTTTAGTGCAACTGTATGGTCCCTAAAATATGTGCCCTTAAACATCGTCTTTTGTTTTGTTATAGGCACTAAACTTATCATTTCTACATTGTAAATTATACAGAGTACAGCTTATATCGCTCACTTGTGTTTGTCATTTTCTAGCCTTTAGTCCCAGCTTATTTTACTATCCTGCATTGGTGTTCCTCCAGTAGTACCAGGAGATCCGAACGAAAATAAATTTTGGCTTACTTGCATTTTTTTCACATAAGGTTTCATTTTTTCTATCAGCATCTTATGTCAAATACAAACCAACGTACTAAAACTGTAATACAATATTACCAAGCAGTCATGGATTTAGTTACAGGTACCATTATATTAAGATTATCCTGTCAATACTATTGTTGAATCCAAGAACACATTGGTTTCATAAGCTGCTTGTATAGTTTTGTTTTATTTACAAATGTTAAAAACGTTTACAAATACATTTAATTTGGTTTTTGGGCTTTCAGCTAAGATGTCTTAACCTTTTATTTATCTTATTCAACATTCGATTTTGTGGGAATTGACAATCTACTTGAACAGAATTACAAAATAATCTGGAAACTGAACTACTATACAATCGTTTATATTTGTAAAACTATATGCAATAAGGAAATAAGTTCATTAAAATGCATACGTAGTGTTATTTGCATAGATAAACAATACATGTAAATGCCATACATAAAGAATTAAATATGAAAAGTTGAAATAAATATTTTCAAGCTAACCTGTATGAAAGATTAAGGTAAGTTAAAATACGTGCTGTATTTATTATACAATATCGTTGGTATTGTGTACATTTCCATAAATATCATGTACCTACTTAATAAATACGCAACAATTCGGTAGCACATAATTATGTAGGTGTAAAAATCTCAGCTGTTTTCCAGTCATAATTTTTAATCCATTATTATCAATAATAATATATCGAAAACATACACTTAATATTAATTTTTAATTACAGGCTGTTTAATTTTTTTAGATATAGCAATTAACCTCTGACCTACAATAAAAACATCTTGAAATGTTCATTACACAATATGATAGGCGGCTATGTTTATGTAAATAAACTATGACTACATAATCACGGGGTACTAATATAATTAAAACGAAAATTAAATATATTTCAAGTGAGTCCTGACCTTTTTTGTCAATTTTTTTGTTTATCCTCTTCAGAAAAACAATTTAAAACACTTTGCACATGATCACAATATCAACAAAACTAATTACTAATTCAAAACCCCGTTCAACACATCTTCCCGACAAAGTTCTAACGTTACTTCTGAGGAAAAAATTAGTATATTCACCAGCAATTCACATACAATTAGGTTCTTTGGTTTTGGTTAGTATCGACAAGCATTTTTTTCATTCACCGGCAGATATAACGTTGCATGTGACGCGACCTTTCTTTGTCGAAAGCGGCGTACGAACTGTTTGTTTGGTATTGGGTAGATCCGTGCCTTCAAACGAATTGATCGAAGTGTACTACGACATACGTTCGGGTGTTATCGGGTGCGGAGCGTGTCGAGAAAGAGGGTGAATGTTGTGGTTGGATAACAGAAGGATAATTTCTGCAACAATATTACAAGTTGCAAATAATTTTTAGTGGTTATTAATTTCGAGAAAAAAAGTGCAATAAATTTAATTAAACAAGACTTTTAGCTAGTTGCTGTTATTAAGCAGCAATATTATCTCACACTCACAGTATGGTTCAGATTAAGTAGATAATATTATATTCTCCATATGACGTTTTAGAGTAGATAGATAGATTTAATAAGGAGGCTTTTAGCCTATTCCACTGCCACCTTTTCAGATCTATTGTGGTCCTCTAATCCTAGATTACATTGTCTAGCCTGACCCTTTTTAAAAGTTCTAATCTTTTGGAGACTGAACTTTTCATGTATATAGCTATTTGCTGGTGATTTTTCTCCGCCTAATGTAAAGAATCTCACATTTTTCAAGCTATCGCACTGTAACGAAATGAGCGCTGTTGTTTTGTACTTTAGGTGACAGAATCTGCATAATATTATCATCTGTCAATACCATCAATTTAAACTGCCTATCCAGCTTACAGTGCTCTAGTAACGGACTACTTATGGCTTTGAGTGCTTTCCCGCCTTTGCTTAGTAGGTCTGCTGTAAGTTTTGGCGAATGTTATTTATTGAACCATTTCGGTATTTTTGTCCTGGTGAATTCCTCCGAAGTTCCAGAGATTTGTGTGCTCCATTTACTGTGTCCATTTACTTGTAGCTGTTTTTTGCAATGAAGCAGATGGCTTACGGTTCAATGAATCATAACAATAATAGTAACGTTTATTTACATATACAAGTATGGAAAATATATGTAATTACAATGTATTATAATATTATGCGTTGTTTTAAATATGTATTTATGTAATATTCTCAACTCAAACAAACCTTAGCACCCATCAAAACAGTTAAGTTGTGCATGGATCATTTTAGTTTTCACATTATTTAGTTGTATTGGATATATAACATAACAATAATTAACTAAAAAGTAAATTTACATGAAAACCATAAAAAAATATAAATAAAAGAACAGAAAATAAGGGAAGTTCATTAATTGTTAAGTGCTTCTTGCACTTCTCGGGTAGGATTCACAAATTCTGCTTGACATGCTTTTTCGATCGTAAGAAAGTCGTTACTTCATTTGATTATAAAATATGATTTAGACTTACTTAATATAGGAAACAAACAAACTTTCGTAAAACGGAAGTAATTGTTATAACAGTTTCCATGATTCATTTGTCTATTTTTTTTTAATGGCATTGACATTAGTCATTCAGCCAGTTGCAATAGATTCTCCAATCAGACAAATGCACAACTCTATCCCTAATAGAAAACTAACTGATAATTAATAGAAGAATATACGACAAGGAAACTTACAGGGTCACTTGATTCTCGTCTAGGGGCCCATCAAGACATTCTTAGTAGACAAACAAAACTGGACCACGGATAAGGTGTTATAACATTTACGGTAAACAAAGGAAACAAATCTAAATTTCCACACGATCATGAAAAATTTCATGATCGCGTACAAATTCTTGTACACATGCAAGAACCTTGCATGTGTCTGACAAGAAATCTATAATGATATTATATATATTTTGTGAGCCTGTCGCCAGTAGCGACTGAATATTGAATGGTGCATACATATTAAATTCGATTAATTTTTTGTAGAGAGAGTTTGAATGCTGTTGAAACTTCATTCAAAAAAGATGTGATCAAGATCACCCAGTTTTCCGAAGTGTTTGCAATTATCATCTTCAATCACATTTATTTTATATAAATGGTTATATATTTATAAATTATATGGTGGTTATATATTTACGTGGAGATTTTAAATTCTTAAACCAAGTAGTTTGTGGAATAACTGGTTGTAAAGTGGTGTATCTTGTTTGGTTTGTAAAGCAGTAGATATTCCATTGATCTTTTCATGTCGATAGCTGGTTTTTCTAAATCCTAATGGCATCTGATACACATAAAGAATATGACAATAAAGTGCCTAATATTATACTGGTTTTAGCTAAGTAATCTGTAGAAAATAGCCGGTCCTATACCTAGAAGCCGGTTAAATTATTCCTTAAATCAAAATAATGTTTTTTATTCTTTTGTTACAATTAATGATGCTAAATCCGAAAGAGAAGATGAGTTGACCCTACGTATGGAAAGTTTCTGGGAATTAGAAACTATTCCACTACCAAAAAATCATTGTTCTAGCGAAGAATTTGCAGAACAAATATTCAAAAATACCACTATTATTTTACACTCAGGTCGTTACCAGGTCGATATGTCCTTCCTTGAAAATAAGCCCAAAAAATTGGGGCAGTCCTTTTGCATGGCACGCCAAAGATTTATCTCACTTGAGAAAAAATTTAATTGTGATTCAATTTTATTTCAAAACTATAAGAATGTTATAGATGAATATCTTACTTTAAATCACGCTCAAGTAATCCCTTTATCTTTTTATAATCATCCTACTAATGAATTTAAATATTTTATTCCCCACAGAGCTGTAATACGTAAACACAGTTCAACGCCTGTGAGAGTAGTTTTTGACTTTAGCGCCCGTACTGATACCGGAGTGTCCTTAAATGACCTAACTTCAAAAGGTTACCAAGTACAGGACAATCTCTTTGACATATTATGTAGGTTCCGTTGTTTCAAATTTGTCCTTTGTGCTGATATTCAAATGATGTATAGATTTATAGATATAAACCCATCGCAACGTCATTTCCAAAATTTCTTATGGAGAGAAAATTCTTCTGATCCCTTCACCTGTATTCAACTTTCCAGTCTTAGTTTTGGGCAAAATTGCGCCCCGTATTTGGCTACGCGTGTCTTAAAGGATATCGCTGAGAGATATCCTAAGTTCCCTAATGCTCGATATGCTCTACTTAGACAAACCTATATGGACGATATTTTGTCAGGTACTAACGATTTTTCATCTCTAGAAGCAATATATTCGGAGCTTAATACTGTTCTGGGTAAACACGGATTTAAGCTTCATAAATGGCAATCCAACTCTTCTGAATTTTTATCTACGATATCACAAACTTCTTCCTACGAAATTGATTTTAATATAAGTGGCTCCTCTAGTAACATACTAGGATTAAAATGGAACCCTCTGTCTGACCTCTTACTTATTCGTATGACCAATATACAAGAACCTGTTGTTTTAACTAAACGCAGTATTTTATCTTTCATTTCTTCTGTGTTTGACCCCCTGGGTGTGATCAATCCACTAATCGTATAGGGAAAACTTATTATGCAAAAACTATGGCAATCCCAAATATCCTGGGACACGCCAGTTTTTGATGATTCTATTTTGCAAAGTTGGAAAAAGTTTCTCTCTTTGTTATCTGACATTTCCAATATGTCCATACCTAGATATCTAATTGACAACAAAACCATATGTTCCATTTCCTTACATGGCTTTTGTGATGCTAGTCAACTAGCCTATGGAGCCTGTGTGTACCTTGTTGTTAGCTATGATGATAATACTTTCTCTTCAAGATTAATTGCCGCAAAGTCCCGAGTCAATCCATTAAAGAACAAGATTACAATTCCTAAATTAGAGCTTTGCTCTATGGAGCTACTTGCCATTCTATCTTCTAGGATTATACAAATTTTGCATAATACTATCAAAATTGAGTCTATTAATTTATGGTCCGATTCATTAGTTGCCTTAACATGGGTTAAAAAGTCTGAATTAGAGATATCACCTTTTGTTAAAAAACGAGTCCTTATTGTTCGCGATAATAGTAGGAATACAACATGGCGACATATCAGATCTCCGTTAAATCCCGCCGATCACTTGTCGCGTGGAAATTTTTCATCTGATGTTCGTCAATTCTGGTTTCATGGCCCTCCCTTTTTATCTCAAACCAATGATTTTGATTCAATTGATTCTTTTGAACTTCTAAATGAAGTACCTGAATGTATGCAAGTATCTTTTCCCATTACTGAATCGCCAAAAGAATTCTGGAAATCTATATTTTTAAAATTTTCTAAGTTTTCTAGCCTGCAAAAAGGAATCGCTTTTAGTTTTAAAGTGATCCTCAAATTTAAAAAAATAAACATTTCTGCTAGTCCTTTAACAGTAGAAGAGCTTCAGAATGCCCATGATTTTATTATAAAACAGGTCCAATCTTATTCTTTTTCCAAGGAAATAAAACTATTACAGGAGGGAAAATCTATTTTAACTCCCAAATTACTTTCTCTTAATATCTTCCTTGATGAAAATAGCATACTCCGTGTAGGAGTTCGACTTGAATATACCGAATTAAGTTTTTCTCAGAAATTTCCCATTTTACTCCCTGAAAATGACCATGTTGTCGATCTACTAATTAATCGGAAACATATGCGTTTAGGACACAGTGGAGCTCAAAATGTCCTTGGAAATTTTCGTCTTCGATATTGGCCGTTAAATGGTATACGAAGAATTAAAACTATCATAAAAAAGTGTGTTATTTGTCATAGATTTAATGCTCGATTTGCATCACAGATAATGTCCCCTTTGCCTTTGGATCGAGTTCAACAGGCTCGTCCATTTTCAAAGACCGGAATAGATTTTGCTGGTCCTATTATGATTCGCTCCTCTAGATTAAGGAAGGCCCCTACCACTAAGGCTTATATAGCCATTTTTATATGTATGGTAACCAAGGCTATCCATATAGAACTTGTCTCTAATTTGTCCACGGAAGCTTTTATTGCTTCATTACAACGATTTATTAGTCGTCGAGGTAATCCTTCAATAATTTACTCTGATAACGGCACCAATTTTATTGGAGCTCGTCATCAATTACGAGATTTATCCTTATTTCTGAAATCCAAAGAAAATAATCAGGAACTTCAGAATTTTCTTTCTTCAACTGAAATTACCTGGAAATTAATTCCTCCCAGATCTCCACATTGGGGCGGACTCTGGGAGGCAGCTGTCAAGAGTGCTAAATCTCATTTGACTAAATTGCTCGGAAATACTTGCCTTACTTTTGAAGAACTTTCTACTTTATTAGTGCAAATTGAAGCCATATTAAACAGCCGTCCCTTGTATCCCCTTTCCAACGACCCTAATGATCTGTTGCCTCTTACTCCTGGTCATTTTCTGATTGGAGCTCCTCTTACTTCTTACCCAGAGAGAGATCTTTCTAGTACCCCTACTAATCGACTTTCTTATTGGAAAGTGTGTTCCAAACTCCAACAAGAGTTTTGGAAAAAATGGTCTGTGGATTATTTGCACCGTCTGCAGCATAGACCCAAATGGCAACTAACCCAACAAAACTTGTCGATCAATCAGCTAGTTCTCATTAAATCTGAAGATCGCCCTCCTTTAAATTGGCCACTAGGTAGAATATTGGAATTATTGACTGAAAGGGATGGAAAAGTTCGCGCTGCACGTGTAAAAACAGCAGAAGGTGAATATGTTCGCCCCATAATAAAATTAGCACCTCTTCCAATTTCTGATTAATCCTTTTCTTGACGGTCGTTTCGACCATTGTCTGTCAAGTTTGGCTAGGTAGATAGGGAGTTTGTAACTAACAAGGAGAATTGTAATGGGGATTTGAGTACTCAGTATCTCTTAATGATTATCAAAAGTCTATGCAGTATTAACAAGAGATGGAGATTTAATAGAGTTAAAAATTATATTTTAGTAATGTAGTTGCAAAAACCCGAGGTTTAGGAGCAGGGGGTACGTATGGTACATAATTTTTCAGGTGCAGATAGGGTACTTATTCTGGTATTGATGGGACTAACCTCTTAGGCACCAAAATTTACACTAAGAGAGTCATTTAATTGGCCTCATTCCGGTTGAAGAACGACTGAATTCTTACCACAGACGGTCAATAGAAACTAGGATCCAGATACTATTTTCGGCGAGTCAACTGGCGAACGTCCGCTAACATCAGTCCTAGCCTTTCCCAGTGCCTAGTATCTCTGGCAGAGGCTGATCTCTATGACGAAAAGGGGTAAAGAAGATGTTATCTCTATGTTGGGTCTCACATCAAAAGTTAAGCCAAGTAAAAAAGAGAGTACTATACGATTTGGGAATTCTAAATACGACAGAGATGTCACAGCCGGACGGTGTGTTTAGGAATTTAGGGAAAGTCTTGTTAGAAACAAAGTCTAAGTAAAGATAACGTATAAGGCAATTGTACTTTGCAAAAAGGTAAAGGCAAGAAAATCTTAGTGGTTCTTAAATAAGGTAGTCCTCAATTAATCCATTTGGAGTCAAGGTAGTTTTATTCAAGATACGATATGTTTCCAATTTTCGTTGGAAGGTAAGGTGTGTTTCTAACAGATAAGGTACCCTTCCATTTTCATTTGAAGGTAGGGTAATTTTTTTTATTTTCTTTGGAAGGTAAGGTATATTTCCAACAGGTAAGATATCCTTCAATTTTTATTTGAAGGTAAGGTAAAATTTTTAAATAAAGGTAACACACGATAAGATTTCTTCGCTCGTAAGGTGTGTTATAAGATAGGACGAAAAATTTAATGTAAATCGCATGACGTCGAAAGTAAAAGTAAAGACATAGATAGATAGAAATCAAACAATTAAGATTAACCATAAATTATAGGGGTCTCAACAAACATCAATTTACATGGACAGGTAAGATACATCGGTACAAAGACACGAGGGGTGTTTTCACGAATCTTGTTACACAATGTACGTATGAGTGTCAGATAGGAAATTGTAGGAAATAGTAAAATAACCGTTTTTACTACAGACGTATTATAACTTATATAGATATGTGAGGTAAAAGTTCCTAGTCAATAAAGTTAGGTGTGGGCGTTAGACGACAAAAGGTATAATATACATATTTCTAGCATGGTAAATAGTTATTCTTGCTCATTTTCTGAGACTTCGGAATCAAAAGAGTCATAATAACACGGCTTTAAATCTTTTATATGCCAGCGTCCAGCATTAGTGCCATCTTCGTTTCTTATTTGATACACCAGACGAGAGATTTTTTTAGATATTGTACCCTTGATATACTTGGGAGCAAGCTTAGACATGAAACGTTTTGGAGCACTACTAAGAACAATATTTTTTGGCCACATGGTATCACCAACAGAAAATTGAACATCTCATTTGCGGAGATTATAGTATTTGGCATTTCTTTCATAGGCTTTAGATTGGTGAGTTTGGACTTCCTTGAAGACAGTTGAGAATCCAGTTATTTCAGAGACATATTCGTCTCTGTTACCGGGAGACAATTCGATATTTTGGAGCTCGTTATAGGGACGATTATAATAATCTCCTAATAAGGAAACGTTGCGGACAAAATTCAGAAAAGCTGGAGAGTGTTGGGTAACTTCATGGCGGGCGGTATTAATAGCTTGTTGAATTTTAAAAATTTCTCTATCCCATTCGGAATGTTCGGTAATATAGCTGCGAATAGCGGTATAAATGGTACGATTACTTGTATTAACTTATATTTAGAGAAACAGTCAGTCACGACGAGTAACCAAGAGAAACCTTTTTTACTGCGCGTGAGGGGACCGATAAAATCAATAGCAATTATTTGCCACGGGAACTGATTTCCCATTAAACCCATTTGAGGAACATTTGGAGCTTTCTGCGCTCCATAGACTTCATAGGCTCCATAGGCAAGAACGAACGTATTTGAGGACGTCTCTCCTCACCTTCGGCCAGTAAAATCTCTCTTTGACCCAGGATAAAGTTTTAAAATAGCCTAAATGACTACAAGTAGGAGGTTTACGACAGGATTTGAGAACGTCGTGTTTTCTGTGGAGAAGGTACTAAAATTTTTCATTCTATTTTGTTAGATTTAAAAGAGGTAGGTACATACTTATAAACATATTCATTTTCTACTTTCCATTGGGGGAAGTTATCTGGATTAGCAATAATTTTTGACTGTAAGTTATCATACTAGGGTTCGATTGTATTTAGATCGACATCGAGAGAAGCTAATTCAGGACTTACAGAAGTTTCGTCCAGAGGGACTTGTTCGTGCATTCTACTGAGTGCATCCCGTACTTTATGGCAGGATCCCTTTCGGTGAACAAGAGTAAAGTTATGTTGTTTTAGGCGTATGGCCCAACGACAAAGACGACCAGAGGGATTTTTGAGGGTAGTCAACCAGAGAAGGGAATAGTGGTCAGTTATGACGGTGAACTTGGTTCGTTCAACGTACGATCGAAATTTTTCAATGGCGAAAAGGACGGCAAGGCACTCACGTTTTGTGACAGAGAAATTTCGCTCGACTTTAGTCAGAAATCGACTAGCGTAACATATGACTTGTTCGCTATCATCTAATTTTTGCATCAAAACAGCCCCAACTCCAATATCACTGGCGTCGGCAACGACGAAGGGTTTCGAAAAACCTGGTTGAACCAGTACGGGGGCGTATACTAAGGCTTGCTTGATTAAGATAAAAGACTTTTTAGCTTCAGGGTTCCATGTAATGGCTTGTTTCTTCTCTTTTCCTTTGCCCTTTAGTAGATCGTTTATTGGAGAGACAATGGTAAAGAAATTTTGAATGAAACAACGGTACCAAGAGCAAAGTCCAATCAAGCGTTTAATTAAAGGTTATCATTGCAGATATTTTTTCGGGGTCCGACCGAAAAGAATTATCACCAACGATATAACCGACAAACTTAAGGGAAGTTTTGAAGAATTCGCATTTATCTACGTTAATGGTAAGATTTGCGTCCTTTAGCTTTTATTTAACTTTAGAAAGAAGAGAGATATGTTCTTTAAATGTAGGGGAACATACTATTATATCGTCAAGATAACAAAAAATAAAGGGTTCGAATTCAGGTCCGAAAATTGCAACTACTAGACGTTGTTTTGTTTGTGCTGAGTTACACAAACCGAAATGCATAACGGTAAATTGGAATAATCCTCGACCTACTACGGCGAAAGCTTTTTTTCACGAGATGATTTTTTCAAGGGGATTTGCCAGAAAGCTTTCTTAAGATCAATAGACGAGTTTAAAGTACGACCATCGAAACAAAAACGAAATTCGTCATTTTTCTTCCTAACCAACAAAACGGATGGACACCAAGAACTACAACTGGGTTCTATCACTCCTAGCTGGAGCATGGAATCTAGTTCTTTATTTAAGATATTCGACATATATGGAGACATAGGGAAAGGACGTCGCTTGAATGGTTTTGAGTCGCCGGTATCTATTGTCATTTGAATTTTATTTGTGCGACCTATACCTTCAGCGCTACTAACTTCGGTAAAGTAATTAATAAATTTGTTCGTTAAGGTACGGTCGGTTGGACTAAGAGATTCTAACGAACAAAGATGCGGGAAGATTGCTTCTGGATTGGCCATAGAGAAAGTATGATTTGGTTTGTCGGACTTAGTATTCCATTTGTTGGTATTAAAATCAAAAGAGAGATAAAATTGTTCAGCAAAATTACTTCCAAGGATAAAAGAACACGTTAAAGAAGGCACTACAAGTTGTTGAATTACTCTAAAGACATTATATCGGCAAGAATAGGTAAATCTATGAGACCAGCTACTTTTTTATTAGAACCGTCTGCTAGAGAAACTGTCGAGTTAACGGATTTATTTATTGGAATCTTATTTTGATTAAGAAAATCGAGACCTTGTTGTCCGGCACACGTAATGGAACAACCGGTATCCAGTAGTACAGTAAAATCTTGATTGTAGATATTTACAGATATGTAAGGTCTTTTATCAGTATTTTTAGAGATCACAAGGGGACAGACTTTATTATGAGAAGGAAGATGATAGAAGTTTCTAACTTGCGTAAGGTAATTTTTCCACTCATTTTCGGTCAAGCGGTAGGAGTTTCTATGTGGAAAGTCTCGATTATTATTCGATTGTTTTCGCTGACGGGAGTTAAAGGTACTTCGGTGAGATGTAGGGGAACGGTAACCTCGAGGTAAATTATTCTGAATTCTATATAAAGAATTACTGGAGGATCGAGGGATATCGGACTTTTCGGGATTACTGGGAATAGAATAGCCGATAGTATTCATTCCATACGTTAGTTTTTTGGAGAATTACAATTTGTACATTGTGGTAAGGTAACTTGAGGTTTTCCACATCGACAACAAAATATTTTTCTCGAACGACGACATTCACGGTGACTGTGTCCTTTGCTTTGGCAATTCCAACATGCAGTTTAAGAGTTTGGCTTAGAAGTTAAGGGAGGTACGTAATTCTTGACTGAAGAACGGTTCTTGGTAAAGGTATTACTAGAAGAATTGTTTCTAGACTGAAAATGTCTCGGAGGATTTCTCTGGGCATTCCTTTGGTTTTCTACTCTAGAGATGGAGGGTCGCGTTTGAAAACTGAGGCAGCATTTATTTTGACGCTATTAATTAGTCTAGATAATCGGTCTACGGTATCCACCGTACTAGTGGCTATCATAGTAGAATATTCCGGTAGAAGATTTTAGTAGAAGTTATTTCTTTGTTAAAAAAGAGCGTAACAAATCGCTCGGTGCTGTCGGGTTATTTGTAAGGCTTTTTTAAAGAAGATATGTAGACATATGCGGCCTGACAATAATTTTCTAAAGGAAATAATTTACAGGAATTTTAAACATGCTTCAACTTCAGCTTTATGGAAAAGAGCAAAGAAGTCTAATTTTTTTTCCACTTTGGCCAAATTCTTTGAAAAAATTGAATTGTTCTGTAAAGCAGTGCACAAAGGTGGAGATGGCTTTTTATTCCAACATTTGTGAGTGAGATCTGATTCGTTAAGTTGACGTATACTGTAAAATAATTTGTGATTTGTTAAGTGGGCCACTCAAGAAACATTCAAAGAAGAACTAAAATTATTATATACAAAACATTGCTGAGGCCGGTCCTCACATATGGAGTATAAACATGGACTCGAACGCAGAAAGATGAAAGACTTTTGGAAATATTTGAGCGTAAAATACTCCGCAAAATATTTGGAGCTATAAACGCCAAGGGCAGTGGCGCAGAAGATGTAATTTTGAATTGTATCAGCTCTTTGATGAGCCAGATGTCATAACGTTCAATAAAACACAGCGACTTAGATGGGCTGGACACATAATACGAATGCCAGAAAATACTGTTGCTAATAAGCTAACAACAGGAACACAAAAATCAGAAGATGGCAACATGTTGCCAGAAAACGAACAGAATGGCGACGAATCTTAGATCAGGCCAAGATCCACAGAGGATTGTCGAACCAAAGATGATGATGATGAGTGGGCTTATTGACCATGGCATGGCATTGACCATGGCATGGCATTTGACCAGGCAAACAACACTTATTGATGTGGCAATACCTAACACCAATAATTTGAGTGGTGAATACAACGAAAAGATCGCAAAGTATGGAGATCTAGAAATACAAATCTAGAGACTATGGAGAATGGAAAGTACCCAGACAGTACCTATTGATCTATCTACTACTGCTGTTATTCCCAAAAACCTCCTAGCTAACATTAAACAGTTAGGTCTAAATGAACATCTATATAAGACCATGCAAAAAGCTGTACTCCTCGCGACGTCCAGATGTGTACGAAAATTTTTGGGAGATATTCTATCAAACCAAGTCACCTAGGGCTCAAAAACATGGAAAAAGTCTGACCAGAGCTCAATCCTTTTGATACCGTAGGTATCTGGGATGAGTGAATTTTTCCCTTAGAGGGAGTGTGAGCCGTATGGCTAAATGTGGATAATAATAATCATAATATAACCTGTAAGAGTTTTTATCAGTTCTTCTGTTAGGCGCGGCCCCCTGCGAATGGGGATGCTCTCAGGGTATTCTTAGAACCGATACCCAGAGGGTAACAGGAATACCTGTCGTGGAACAAAAACTGACACCTGGCAGTAGGTATAAAATGCACACCCATGAAAATGGAGTTAAATAGTCTGTGTTTGAGGTCGCTGCCTGGGGATCGCCAGGGCACGCCTGGAGCAGGCGCTGGACGTGACAGCATGCGGGACATCGATGGCAGGGTGCTGAGGAGGCGGGCCCCTGTCATACAATCAGCTACAGCCAAACAACAACAACAACCGCATGTAATAAATAAAGCTTCACTTGTGGTATCGTATGGTACATTTATTGAACACTGCTTGTACAATCTTTTACTATTAATTAATCTTAAATATATCAGTACTTAATTGACGATGACGATAGATGATGCCTTACTGGCCATAGTGTCGGTATATTAATTAAGATCCCTGAGAGAATGATTGTTGGGGCTTTTATAGTAGTCCTTGCTATATCAGCAAATGTTTACTTATTAGTATGTCAAGTTTGTTCATGACCTACGCCAAGCATGTGGTGATCGGCAATAGTGCTGACTACCAATTCTAATTAGAGTATGTTATTTATGAATGTCCTCGATTCAAATTACTAAATATATTTATATAAACAAGATGCTAAATGTTACACGAGTATGAATTATAATATTTTATATATGTGAATTCTAATATTTAAGGAATAACACCACACCATCCCCCTTACGGAAAAAATTTCTCTTTTGCAACTGTCTCATTTCTATCTCTTTCCCTTTGGAAAAAGAGAAATTTTGCAACCTCAAATAAGTACTGTTTACCTATGCTACCGTATACATATTTATACAAATGTTGGTATATATTTCCTTACATTTAGTAAAAATTTAGTAACCTAACCTTACCTCAGCATATTATAAGGTTACCCTAATTGTTCCCTTGTGATATGCTATCTGGTATCCTTCATTATGCCTTACTCGTACGTTTTTTCTTACCTTACGTTAAATCATTTAGATTATATTATTACCTTATATTACCCCCTCTTATGTGCACATAATTTTTACAATAACCTTTACATATTTTACATAATAAATAAATTTATAATAATAAAATCTTATAATAATTCTTATATTAATGCTTGCATTTAATTCTTGTAATGATTCTTGGTACCAAGTAATTGTTTTGTTTTCACATATACACGATTAGTCACTTTGACATCTCACAATAAAGTTTTATCATTTTATCTATTTATTCATTTATCCCTATTTATTTTGTTTACCTGCTGTACAGTCTAACATTTTTCTTTTTGCTATACACATTTAAAAACATATATTGTACGAACTTAAAACTATATTTACACATTATATTCATTTAAAAATATCTCTATATATTATTTGCATTCAAAAGTACATGTATATATTACGAGTATATTCATTGACTCTAATTGTAGCAAAGTATTGCTTCCTTAATTATTCTAGCTATAAAATCTGTGCCTTGGTCTGCTATTATTTTTCTGGGTACTCCATACCTCAAGATAAATTTTTCTACCAATGATTTGGCTACTGTTTCATTTTCTATTACATATTCTTCTACGTAGTTGCTTAATTCGCATTGTACGTCAGTATATCTGTTTCCATTTTCATCCATGTACATTTCCATGGGTTCCTTGTTTATGATTTAGTGCTTATGCCTTTGGCAGTCGTCGCATCTCTTCACATTTCACTTATTTCTCAACATTTCTTCGTAATTCGTTCCAGAAATAGTATTTCCTTATATTTCTGTATTTAATATATATCCTATTTATTTTTCCATAACCTTCCTGTAACATGTGGAAGTCGGTACTTATAACTCTCCTTGGTCTTCTTATCTTGTACTATATTATGTATTGATTGTATTATGTTTATCTTGTACTATACAAGCTTTTATACTTTCTTAAAAAAATTATTATTTTTCTCTTCGTATTTCATTAAGAATTGGCTGATTCTTATTTTTCATCTCTTCTTATTCTAATTTTTCATTATTATCATTTCCTTTATAATCTTCTGCATTCATATTTGTCTCCTAATGCTATTCCTGAAGCATAAATTCTTAACCTAAATTTGTTTTTCTTCGATAAATCGGGGAATTATATAACGGGCTTATTAGCTAACGGGGATATGTCTTGAGCTTAATAAATGCTTCTTGACATTCAGTAGTCCATTAAACTTTATTTTTTCTAGATAGTCTGTTACGTGGTGCGGCTATTTCTGTAAAATTGATGACATGTTTTCTATAATAATTTGCAAATGCAACAATCGCTTTGCTTCTTTTGCATTCTGCGGTGTCTGTTTATTCGAAATATTATGTCCTAAGAGTTCCTCTTCTAGCAAAAATATGAACATATTTCTGTTCATCGATTTTCCGTCTATGTCGAAAAATAAAATCCATACTTGTTAGTTCTTCTTGCATCGTAAATAAAATTTTAAATATACGGGTCATATTAATAAATAATCAACCTGTTCAGTTATATTGTACTCATTTCATAATTGATGACCTTGCTTACCATGCAACTATATCAAATATCTAATAGTAAGTCGGCTATAAAATTAACCTAATGTCGTTATGTAATGTTTATACTAGGAATACTGCGTTTTGTTATCATAATAAAATATTATGAGTACGGTTTTTCTTTGATTTCGTATCTTTTTGCAAAGTAACATTTTCTTTGTATATATGGGTCTTTTTCCGAAAAAATAAAAATATCTGCATATTTTGCAATTTTCTATGGGCCTTTTTTCTTCAAATATTGATGGTTTTTACTGTGCTTAATAGTTGTTCGACTTTTTTTCTCTTTTGTTTTGTTTCTTCCATATAAAAAATATAAAATTTTCCTGGTTATCTATCTTCTAATTTATATTTCTCGATTATTTACATTTATGATTCCTATAGGTAACACAATCTTAATCGGTTTATCTATTAATTCTTCTGTAAATTCCTTCGCAACTTCTGGTTTCTATATTACTATAACTGTTTCTTCTGTATTTTGTATTTTGTATCGGTTCGATCTCGAAATTAATTTCGCCTAATATGTAATAATATAGACATATACTTTTCAAAATAATCTGTTCTTCATTTTTCCGCATGTGTGCGTACTTATTTTATTTAATATCTTTTCTTCTCTTGCATATAAATACACTAATTGTATATATTATATTCATTATTTATATTCATTCATACTATATTCATCCTCTACGATTTTGGTACTTCGCATATGTATATTTCTACATTTTTCAATATCTTATTTCCTTTTTCCTATTATATCTCTATATCTTATTGCTCATTTTCCTAACCATTTGATTTTGTTTTTGACCCGAATACTCAGTCTTGGTGAGACTCGGTTTGCTCCAAAAGACAAAATTGGTAGTCTATGCGCCTCGATATTATTTAGTACCTTTCTTACTGTTTGCTTGTGGGTTTTATGTTGTAATATAATTTCCTCTAAGTTCTTTATTGTGGCAAACTTCTTTTTCAATAATTTTCCATTTACTTCATTAAAAAAAATCATAATTCCAAATTCGTTTTTTCCATTTTAATCCATTATGTAGTTACTGTATGTGTGCTGGAGCCGCAGGACTCTTAGCGGGTTGGGATTCAAGTACCACCCTAGCTTATCCTCTTAGCAGCCTCCTGCTCGACGTAGATTCCAACCATTAAGGTCGAACCATATCCAGTTTGTCTACATTTCTGTTAAAAAAATCTACTTCTGTCACTGTATTCGTATTCGCATGCGGTGCGTAATATGCTCTCGCTGTGCCTCTATTTCTGTGGCATCTCACCTGTGTCCATTGATTATTATTTCTTCTTCGTTGTGATTGCCAATCTCCTCTGTTTCTATTACGATATATCCTCGTATCATGTCTTTCATATTCACTTATATTTCTATAATTTTTGTTTCTATATTCTTTTCTTTCTTCGAATTTATTTTATAATATCCATATATTGCATTCTTACTTTCTTTCTCATATCAAAATCGTATTTGTTCCTGTAATTTAACACTCTTCCTTGTGTGCTATCTTCTGTCTCGTCGATCGATAAAAATTTAGACATATCTTCGTGGAAATTATTCCAGCATAATGAAAATTTTTCTGACGCCATGGTCAATTGCCTTTTAAAAGTTTTTTTTTTAATTCTTTTCCTTCCTTATAAATGTAACAATTATTCTAGATATCCTAATTTATTATAGCTAAATAGTTAAATAAAGGCATATCCAATTTCTTCGTCTATATCATTTAAAGAGTGTGTTTATTTGATGTATAAAAAGCTATTTAGTAATAACTTAAAAATAAATTATGTACTCTACTTTCAAAGCAACAAAAATTGTATGTTCAACATTCTGAACTAGTTAAATTCTTTATATTTCTAATATTTTTCTCAAGTAATAATTAATAATTTCAATCTGTTAGACTGTATTTATATAAGGGATAAAATAAATTTACTTACATAATACATTTCACATATGGTTTTTGTTAATTCACTTTTCCATAGTCCATTTTCCTTTTACTGTCCATTGTCATGAGCTGGCTCTAAAGATGCTTCCGTGGAGCTCCTGGCGGGTTCGGTCCAGAATTTGGCGGGAACTTTCTTAACTGCTGATGCATCTCGCCTTTGGAAACTGCTACAATGGGTTCCATATTGTTTAGTATGCTGATGGATACTTTACCCCATTTTTCATTTAAATTTCCAGTATGTTGTTACCATTTTCGTTTGTTTCTTGGGATCAGAAGATTCCTTATTCAAAAGGTAGGATCGCCATGTAATAAATAAAGCTTCACTTGTGGTATCGTATGGTACATTTATTGAACACTGCTTGTACAATCTTTTACTATGAATTAATCTTAAATATATCAGTACTTAATTGACGATGACGATAGATGATGCCTTACTGGCCATAGTGTCGGTATATTAATTAAGATCCCTGAGAGAATGATTGTTGGGGCTTTTATAGTAGTCCTTGCTATATCAGCAAATGTTTACTTATTAGTATGTCAAGTTTGTTCATGACCGACGCCAAGCATGTGGTGATCGGCAATAGTGCTGACTACCAATTCTAATTAGAGTATGTTATTTATGAATGTCCTCGATTCAAATTACTAAATATATTTATATAAACACGATGCTAAATGTTACACGAGTATGAATTATAATATTTTATATATGTGAATTCTAATATTTAAGGAATGACACCACACGCAAGTGAGCCAAACAACAACAAGAGCTCCACTCGCTGAAGGTGCTGCGCTGGAACATCAGCCGGCGCTCACTCAAGCGGAACGGCCGAGGCAGCGCATAAACTGGACTGTGTCTATAAATGAAAACATTTTGCGTTTCCATTACAAGGTGATGAACCTCGGTCGAGAACCGATCGGCTATAGACAACAACTGTATGCTGAATTTTGCAGGGAGTACCCAGAGATTGAAGTATCTGAACAGCGAATAGCAGATCAATACCGGGTAATTATAAGAAATAATCTTATCCCAGAGGCTAGACGTACTACTATCAGAAGCGAAGTCGAACAAGGGATTCATAACCAAGGGCTAGTTGGGGATCAAGACCATAATGAAATCCTTAATGAGCAGATTCCTGAGCCCCTTGTACAAGAAACTCAACCTGTTAATACCCAGCAGGACAACAACGAGTTACACGATAGCGTGGTAAGAGAAATGGCAAGTGCCATACAAGAGTTTAATGGTACAAACCCACTTAGCAGATCACCGCTACCAAAAATAAACTCTTGTAAGAAACTAGGTACGTCGTTACAAATTATGAATACTAAAGCACATACATTAGAATATTTGAATATGCTGATTTACTGTGCAGCAACAGCAATTGCTAATGTTATGGGCAATAAGATCGGAACAAGACGGGGAACTAATATCGGAAGGACTGAAAACAGAATTGCACCCTGGGAAAAAAGACTGCTGAGGAAAATTGAATTATTGCGCAGAAATATTGGACAAATTAGGTAATACATCCGAGGAGTAAAAAGTCAAAAACTAATTAAAAGAGCTAAAGAAATTATTCTGAACACTTAAAGACATTCTCAACATGATACAGAAAACAACACAGCTCAACACTGCCTAGACACATTAAAACAAAAACTCTCTGTTTATTCAGGTCGGTTAAGGAGACACAAAGTTAGTAACAACCGTAAATGCAACAATATACTTTTTGAGAATTCAGAGAAGAAAACTAAATTCCACTGTAGAAAATGTAAATAAATAATACGCAAGCCAAGAAGAAATTCATGAGTTTTGGGGAAATCAACTTTCGAAGCCAGCTACTCATAACAACAATGCTGGATGGATTGAAGTCACGGCGAACAACTGTCAACACTACAGGAATATTCCTTATGAACCTTTCACCACCGAAGAAGTCTCGAACGTCATCAAAGAGCTTCATAACTGGAAATTTCCTGGACTAAACGGATTTCAAAACTTCTGGGTAAAAAAGTTTTGGAGTGTTCATGAACTTTTAATAGTATTTATTAATAATATTATTTCTGATTCACAGGAAATACCAACATTTCTTACTCAGGGAACCACTTATCTAATACCGAAGGATCAAAATAACAACCAAGATCCAGCCAAGTACCGCCCAATTACTTGCCTGCCAACTTTGTACAAATTGGTCAAATCCTGTGTGGCCCGGCGTATCTACCAACACTGTGGTATGAACAATATCATAGAGCCTCAACAGAAAGGATGAGCTAAGGGCTCCATGGGCTGCAAAGAACAACTTATTATCGACTCAGTCATTTTTAACCAGGCATACACCAAATAAAAGAACATTTTTACTGCCTTCATTGACTACAAGAAGGCTTTTGATTCAGTGCCGCATGAATGGCTTATAGATATATTGAAAATATATAAAGTCGATGATAATCTCGTGACCTTTTTAAAGCATATAATGACAAAGTGGAAGACTAAAATTCACCTTCAAATACCTGGTGAAACCAATATCGAAACTGAAGATATCGCTATTAACCGGGGCCTTTTCCAGGGGGACTCGCTGAGTCCACTTTGGTTCTGCCTAGCGATGAACCCACTGTCTCAGTTGCTGAACTCCACTGACTCAGGATTTAGCATCAAAAATAACGACACTGTTGTGGCGAAGCTTAATCATCTGTTACATATGGATGATTTGAATTTAATGGCTTCCACTCAAAACCATCTAGATCAGATGCTAAAAACTGTAGAAACTTTCTCAAATGGTGTGGAGGCAATGGGTGAAAATGATATTTACAAATATCTCGGAGTAAAAGAGGCGCGGAAAATTTACCACAAACAAATGAAAACTGAACTAACTTCGGAGTTCGTGCAAAGAGTAAGACAACTAAATCGGTCATATCTTAATAGTAAAAATTTGTTTAAAGCATTAAATACTTACGCCTGTTCCGCGCTGAGCTACTCATTTGGTATTATCATCAATCAGCCAATCGCATCCACTGCTGGACATAGGCCTTCTTCAGTTCTTTGCAGTGTTCTCTACACTGGGCCGCTTGTAGACAGTTTTCCGCTACACGTTTTATGTCATCGGTCCATCTAGTCGGTGGTAGTCCTCGGCTTCTTTTATAATTTCTGGGCTTCCATCCCATAATACGTCTTGTCCACCGTCCATCTTATAATATTTGGTATTATAAAGTGGTCAAAGTCGGATATAGAGATTCGTATTTTTGATATTTGTCGTGAAAATTTATTATATTTGGGGAGAGATACGTGTGGTGTCTGTAACATATAGAGTGTGGTAAAATTTCACATTTGACGGGGTCAAAAAGAGTAACAAAAGAAACAACATGTCTGTCACAAGGAGACAAAGCAAAATGCAGGAAAGGAAGGAGGATAACAGAGAAGATGAAACAATTTTGGAAGAAGGATCGGATAATGAAGGAAATGTTACAATAGTTAAGGAGAGAAAAGAATTATCAGGAATAGATAAAATATTACAACTAATGCAACTCTAGTCACAAAAAATGGAAGAGACAAAACAAACAATAGAAGAAAACAACAGGAATATAGAACAGCGTTTGGAAAATTATGAACAGAAAATTAAAGGATGTGTAGAAGAGATAAAAAGAGAAATGATACAAAAGATAGAAGAGATTAATGAAATTAAAAATAAAATGGGAGAACAGGAAAAGAAAGTAGAAAACAAGATAAAGGAAATCAAGATTGTCCAGAAAAAGGAATTAGAGTACTTAGAAGAAAAATTTAAAATGGCGCTACAAGAAGACAGGAAAGAAGTAGAAAGGAGATTAAAGCAAAATGAAAAACATATTGCAGAAATAAAACAACAAAGAGAAGGATAGAGAAAATAAGTTATCGTCCATAGCACAAGCGAGGCGAAAGTACAATTTGGCGGGGACATTAGAACGACACACCCAGTACCCTTGGTTAAAAATTTAAAAACTAAATTGCAACATATTGAATACTTTGACGATTGCAAAGAAATAATTAGGAACCATGTGATAGAAGGAGCAGCGTTATGGTACGAAAGCAAAGAGGATAAATTTTAAAATTGGACAGATTTCGAAAACAAATTCCTCAACTATTTCTGGGGAAAAAATAAACAAAGGGAAATTAATCAAGAACTACAAAATGGAAAGTATACTGAGGAAATGAGGATATCTGAAGAAAGATATGCATTACAGATATAAAATAATTCAAAATATCTGGAATACAAATATTCTACCGAACAGCTGGTAGAAATGGTCAGCAGACATTTTGAGGAAACTTTGGAGGATCACGTTGTCACCGTTTCAAAAGTTCTAGAAAATTCATTATAAATTCGATTATTTTTTTTAATAAAACTACTAACCCCATCTATCTGTTGGGTACTTGTAGCCGACTCAAGGATTCTTCTGTAATTTAAAAACATACCCGGTAGATGAGGATGTTCATTAACTTGTTACTCACGCCCCGATTCACAACGGTAAGGCCCGGCGCAAATTGAGCACAGCCCACGCACATCCCACGCGCAGCCCACGTATGGTCCAACCTAGTCCAAGTACACATTTTTCAATACTAACGCATATTGAACACAGCCATGTCAAATATTTGTGTAGAATAACTAATACATACATAAAATTAGGAAATAATTAATAATAAATAATTAAATAATAAATAATAATAAATAGAAATAATAAACAATTAAATAAATACATAAAATTAGGAAAAACACAATTTACGAGTGTGCTGATTGTGACGAAAAACCCGGACTATGCATAGGAGATTGTTTTCGCAAATACCATTCAACGAAAAGATAGACTGTCTTCAGTATATTAGTTTAAATAAAGATTTTATTTTCTAGACCTTTTAATTTTTACCTAATATTCCACTAACAATTTCTAATCTGAAAATATAAATATCTTGAAAAATGTATAACTATATATAAAACGAAATAAATTTAAATTTGAGAATTTTTTATTATTTTTCTATTTTCTTCATGTTCTTTTTTAATTTAATTTCAGTGTATAAAAGCCATTACAATATGAGCATCACGAAAAAGTACCATCAAATTTTATTTTGAAGTTTTCATCTTAGGTGTTCATAAACATTTTGCTAGGAAATGAAAATTTGTTTTTTTTTCTTAGTCCTCGATTTGTTATATTTCTCATTTGATTTAATAAAAAATTAATTTAAATTAATTTTTTTTGAATAATTATAACGGCGACTTACATCCGAGTCGCTTAGCACAAATAAAGAAAATATTAGTCTTGTTCTCATGTAATCTTCATTACTAGTATCATACAAAACACTAAAGCTTCGAACAATTTCAATAAACTTTTCCATTTTCACTGAATAACAAAAAATTTGTCAAACAAAACGAAATAACTGAGGTTAGGTAGAGACCCACGACCCACGAAACTGTGTTGCTAGCACAACTCTATCCACGCCAACCAAGTCTGGCAGTAGCCTGGCCGTGGTTTGGGTTTAATATGCGTCGCTCCGTCTAAAACCACGTGTTACAAAATAACCCACGCGTGGGCTGCGCGTGGGATGTGCGTGGGCTGTGCTCAATTTGCGCCGGGCCTAAGGAATAGCGTCTTTCTTTTTTTATTAAAACGTTCAACCGTTAAGAAGTGTTTGCGAAGTGGGTCTCTGTAGAGTTAAGCCGAAAAACTCCTTTTCTTGTCAATATTTTCACATAGATATTTATTTTAGACCCTTATTGGAGAGGCTAGAATGCTGATATGTCTCTAATACATGCCTCGAGATAATATTGATACGGAGTTATTCCAAATCCTTGTCCAGTAACAGTATTTCTTTATGGTGTGATATATTGATATGAAATGAAATCGTACCAATGATTTCATTAGGTTAACTGATTAAATAGTGAAAAGAAACAGAGCATATCCTTTTTCTTCATGGTTACCAGCTATTGGATAATTCAGGTTGTACCAATTTTTATTATATCTTCTATCAAGAAAGCGAGCAATAATTATGCCCCCAAAGAATGAAAATATAGTGAAGTGTTTTAATTTTATTTAAAGGTTTAATTTCTCTATTATTCCAGTTGATAAATAACTATATTATTTTAAATGTAAAAAAATTTCGAAATTGGGGTTAATATATATATATATATATATATATATATATATATATATATTATATATATATATATATATATATTTTTTAATAACTAATTCTTAATTTAATACGATACAACGTTTTTATTGTTTTCTTTTTGTTCATTACTAAGAAAAAGACTAAAGTATAGTCTTCTTGTAAACTTTCTATAAATCTTAATTTTTTTCTTTGCTTGTCCCCTTCGAGGATAAATCAGGGGTGGCGTCCAATAATAAATTATAATTTCATATTATCTAACTGTGTTTGAATTTAAGATATGATACAGTTTCTATATGTTTAAAAGAACCCCCACAACTCTTTCTCCGACAATGAGCGTTTCTGGCCTTGAATTTAATTTGTGCGCCAAATGTTTATTAAGCATCAACGCTACAACGTGATCTTAAGAAATTATCAAGATATTGATAGTTTATGCTAATTTTTACAGTTAAAAGAGGCGAAAAGAAGGCAAATGAAAAATAGAAGACATAATGACCAATATAATAGACCGAAAAGAAGATACCAAGCAAATTATGACTAGAGAAACCGATATCCCAGAACAACAAACGAATATAGGCCGAGAAATTACAACAATTACAATAGACAACAAAGTTACGATAACTGAAACAGCACACAAAACAGAACATATGAAAGGAACAATAGGGACAGAGTTGCACAAAATCATCCGAACAGGAATATTAACGAACAAAGGGACTAGAGAAACAACCAAAGCTTCCAAAGACAAAACAAAAGATAAATGAGCGATGTATCCGTAGAACGAGAGAAAGAAGATGGATGCAGTGAACCCAGACAGGATTTTGAAGAACGCACCCACTAAATAAACATAAAAAACTCTCTGGTATATTTTGTCATGCGAGAGAGTTTATACAGTTGACGGGGAACTAAAGACAAAACTCTAATTCAAATTTAATATTTTTAGATGCATTTATAAAAAATAAAGCGATTAAAATTTTGATTGATTCTGGATCGGAAATATCATTAATTAATAGAAATTTAGTAAAAGAATTGAATGTGGACAGATGTGTATAAGATTCCTAGAGTTGCTTTAGTGTGCTAACAATAAAAAATTGACGACAGTAAACGAAGGTTTGGGAGTACGGATCAGAGTGGGAGAAAATTTCTATATTATGCAATGTGTGGTGATCGACGATTTAAATCATAATATGATAGCGGAAATAGATGAGTTGAGCGAAAAACACATCACGATTAATTTTTCTGAAAATAAATTGAAATCAGAGCAGAACCAGACCACAACGAAGAGGGACAAGAAACAGATATGACGAAAATTGTTGAAAGGACAAATGAACAGGGAAACCATAAAGAAATCAATACGACAGTAGATAACAAACTGGAAATGCAGGTAATAAATCAATCAGAAGAGGAAAAGAAAAGGAAGAAAAAAAAGGTTGAGACAAGAGAGAACCAGAAAATAAAAGGTACAGAAGAATTGTCGCCAACCGACAACAAAATAGAAAAGAAACCGAAAGAAAAAGAAGTTATTATAAAAGAAATGATAAGAGTAGAAACGTAGTGCTCGGAATACCAAATGGAAATTAAAAGTAAAAAAGAAACAGAGAAAAACTAAAGGAGGAGGACAGGAAAGATATGACCATTATGGACGAAAATATAGAATTTTGTGAAGAAATACTATGGATCGTGAACACATGTGAACAAAACGAGGACGAAAGAAACATAATATGTGGAGAAAACATGGAAAAGGAAATAGAGAAAATTTTAGATAATTATGAAGATCTTATCAATAAAGAAAGCTGAGTTGCGAGAAATTATGAACATTCGTTTAAAGTCAAAAACTTGAAAAATTTTAAATCAAAAACATACACAATCCCTTATACAGGCAAAGCGTCGGAGAGGAAATTGAGAAAATGATCAAAGACAAGGTGATAGAAAGATGTGATGCTCCATATGTCAACACAATAAATAGTATGCGTTAAAAATCAAGTGGTGATTTGAGATTATGTTTAGATGCAAGAAACATTAACTCACATACGAAGCGCCTTTAAACATCGAAGCCATATTTGGACGAATTACAGGATCACACATTTTTTCCAAAATCGACTTGAAACACAGTTTTTGGCTGATACCATTGGCAGAAAGTTGTCGAAATTATACAGCGTTTTCTATTGACGGAGTTGTGTACCGATTTAGGGTGGTACCATTTGGATTACAGAGTGCATGCGCTGCTTTGGTTCGCGCATTACACACGATTTTAAATAGGCATGGAGAATTTGTTGTACATTACATAGATGACCTATTAATTTTCTCACCGGATATAGCAAGTCATTTACGACATATTAATACGGTTGTCGAAGAACTTTATCAAGCGGGATTAAAATTAAATATCCAAAAGTGTCAGTTTTTCCAAAAAGAAGTACTGTATTTGGGTTTCAAATTAGACACAAAAGGAATTAGCCTTGCAGAAGATCGAATTCAAGTCATCAATAATTACCCTCGACCAACCAATTTAAAAACTTTGCGAGGTTTCTTAGGAATGGTAAACTATTTCAAAAAACTAATACCAGACATAAGCACAAAAGAAATTCCTTTGATAGCATTACTTAAGAAAAACGTCCGGTGGAAATGGGGAACTGAGCAAGAAACGGCTTTCAAAAATTTGAAAGTAGCTTTTTCCACAGCTGTAAGAGTACACCACCCAAGATACGACCAACCGTTTATTCTTAGGACCGACGCATCCATACAAAAATTCGCAGGGGTGTTATCACAAATCCAGGAAGATGTAGAAGTGCCAATATGTTTTGTTTCTCGTGTCACCAAAACATATGAGAGAAAATACAGCGTTACCGAACTAGAATTTGCCAGTGTGTTATTTTGTGTGAATAAATTACGTTTTTACCTACTTGGGGCAAAATTCACAATTGAGACAGATCATGCAGCTTTGGTGCATATAATGAAAAATAGGCTGGTAAATAATAGAATTCATAGGGGTATTCTTTTACTTCAAGAGTATGATTTTGAATTTAGATATATCAAGGGAATTGAAAATATTTTGGCTAATGTTCTAACAAGAGATGAACAATTCTGCAAGGAAGACCACAAAACTCTTCACGTAGGCACGAATATAATGAGGAAAGAAGAAGGGTTATTCTCTTTGGCTCAGATCTGGGAAAATCAGGAAGAATTGGATGAAAGAGAAAGGCGAAGAGCTGAACGAGAAGATAATTTGTATTTTAAGAGGGTCGATGGCAGAGAATTATATGTAATCACGGAGCGGATGGCAAAGGAAGTCTTTATAAGGTTACACGGTGACAACGGACATATTGGAAGCAGGAAAACATGGCTTATGTTCAGGGAGAACTAAATCTGTCGACATGATATAAAATAGCCAAAGAAGTGACTCGGAATTGTGCGATAGGCCAGAAGTGTAAAAGTAGGAAGTAAAAAATGAAAACGTCACAAAAAACGTCATAGTTCGGAAGAAACTTGATATTGTCGCCATTGATATGTTGAGCGACCTGAAAATGACAACACAGAGGAATAAACACATCTTAGTTATGGTGGATATTTTTTCAAAATATGTCAAATTGTACCCATGTAGAACCACGAAGGGAGTAGAAATAAGACGAATTTATAGGAACAGTGGGGAGACTGTTAGAGACTGAAGATTAAGAAGAAGTGGAGAAAAATATCTCCAAAGGCAAGAGAGGAACCGAAGAAGAATGTCGATTATTTTCCAGAGAGGGGATAAAGTTTTAGTGAGGACACTGAGGGTGTCGAATTTACAAAATGGTTTGTGTGCAAAATTGATGCCAGTATTTGAAGGTCCATATAGGGTAAATACGAAAAATCGGATAAACAGTTATGTATTAGCGCACATAGAAACAGGAAATATACGGGGTATTTTTAACATTCACGACATTTATCGATATCATGAGTAAATTTCGATAACATATTGTAATAATTTGACCCTTGAAAAACTTTTGTCATTTTATAAAAAAAAATAAAGAGTTTTTCGGAGAATCAAATGGCAGGAAGTTATTATGGTATTCAAAATTGAAGTCCTGAAGCCTTGGCCAAATATATATAAATTTAATACAACAAAGCGATAGCAGCTTTTTGCTAAAATATTTATTCTTTACACATTTCGCATAGCCCAGAGGTAGAAAACGATGTGATTATATCGTTTTCGTTCACGGCCGCCAAAGCAGGTGGCGCCTCTGCTCGCAAACCACTACAGTGGTGAAGCTTTGGGAGACATTCGTTCTACTTTCCGAGTTTGAATTTGTATCAGCCCAAGTGTCTGACGATGGCTGGGATAGGCCGAAATGATCATAACACTTTATTGATACCGATTCGAGCACGGGAAGTTTAACGAATTTGTCCTCCTAGGCCATATATTTGGCCAATTTAATACATACATATATATATATATATATATATATATATATATATATAATATATATATATATATATATATATATATATATATATATATATATATATATATATATATATATATATATATATATATATATATATATATATATATATATCAAATATTATATATTTGATATAATCAAATATATATATATATATATATATATATATATATATATATATCTATATCAAATATTATATATTTGATATAATCAAATATATATATATATATATATATATATATATATATATATATATATATATATATATATATATATATATTGTACCGTTTTTAAATAAAACGAGCGGTTCGAATTTATATAAATATATTTATTTATAACTTTACAGTTCGGATTCTCTTATCAACTAAACTTAAATCCTAATTTCGTTACATATATATACCAAAGTATTATGTTCGAGAATATTCGAGAATAGTCCCACCTCTAATTCGTTATTCGACGGGTGGAATTTTACAGCGCTCGAAATATCGCCGAAACTCTCGGTGCTTCGAGATGCGACCGTTAGGTAATCCACGCTAAATGCATGTTCGTAACACTGCTCCCCTCTTAGATCTGAACGTCCCGATCAGGAACTCTATCTATAGGCCCAGGATGGCGGAATCTACAGGACTCTCCAGCTCTGCATGAACCCCTCAGAAAGAAATAACAGTCTACTGTCTTTGAAGGACACGATCTCTTCGGATTAATGCAACACACAGTAATTCTTACACCGGTTTCTCGGAAGATCACTTCAAGCATGCTTCTGACAATCTTCCAATCCAGATTATCTAGTGCATGGCCTATCTTGGGTAAGGCCAAATTCTTAATGTCGTAATTGTAGACGATTTTCTTCAAATTAGTCAGAGCACGCCATATATCCTCGTAGCTTGCCTTGTCTGTATACGACTTTCTGGTCACCATATACAACAAAGATCGAGAACCATCTTCTAATCTCAGCACTCTTCCAACTTTAGGCTGCTGGTTTTTTAACTCGTCCAAGCGACCAAATTTCTTATGAAATACGGATGAGATTCCTTTAGTCATCTCAAGATCTTGGGCAACACAGTGGGCTAGAGTGACGTTATGCGGAACACTGAAAAGATCCTGCTGAACTTCTGTCGTCACGCCGAATCTAGCACTCTTTCTCTCTGCGTAATTTGACATAAACTCATTAAAGCTTGGTCGCCGATCATCTTTGATCTCATGTTGAAGGGTTCGGACTTCTTCGGTTTCGTTTGAGCCAGCATAAGGTGCAAGACGATTTATGTGAACTACTTTTGGTTTACCTTTCGGTAACTTTTTAATTCGGTATATTACGTCATTTATTCTCTTTTTAATTTCATACGGACCCTCCCATTGTCTTTGCAGTTTAGGAGACAAGCCACGACGACGTTGTGGATTATAAAGCCAAACAAGATCACCTACTTTATAGCTTTCATTTTTGCATCGAGAATCATATTGATCTTTCATTCTGTCACTGGCTAACTGGATGTGTTGTCGGGCAAGTTCATGAATGTTGTTCATTCTTAACTTCAGGCGGTCGACATAATCTTCGCTTGCAACATGTTCTTCGGAAGGTCTGGAGCCAAACTCTAGGTCGCAGGGCAAACGAACTTCACGACCTAACATCAGGCAGGTTGGAGTCTGGCCGGTAGTTTCATTCACGGCCGAGCGGTAGGCCATTAGGAATAAATGAATGTGCTGGTCCCAATCTCTTTGATGTTCTGATACAACTTTGGACAGGTGTTTACCCATCGTTCGGTTCATTCTCTCGACCATTCCATCTGATTGAGGATGCAGGGGTGTCGTTCTGGTCTTATTGACACCAATCAATTTACAAACGTTTTGGAAAAGGGTCGACTCGAAGTTTCGCCCTTGGTCGGAGTGGATCTCCAAGGGAACACCAAATCGGCTAAAGAATTCTTTAACAAGTACCTCTGCAACGGTAGCAGCTTCTTGATTTGGTAGCGCATAGGCCTCAGTCCATTTCGTAAAATAATCCATGGCTACCAGGATATATTTATTTCCATCATTTATCTCTGGAAGTGGACCTGCAATATCGATTGCTACTCGTTCCATAGGACTACCAACATTGTACTGTTTCATGGGTGCCCTCTTTTTACCAACTGGACCATTACTAGTTGCACACAGTTCACATTTCCGGCACCATCTTCTTACATCATCTTTACAGTTCACCCAATAGAACCGTTCTCGAACCTTTTGCAGAGTCTTCGTAATACCAAAGTGTCCACCTGATGCACCGTCATGCAACTGACGCAATACTTCTGACACTTTACTTTTAGGTACAATCAACTGAAGCTTAGTTTCTGTACCATCATCGTTCTCAAAGGTTCTATAAAGAAGATCATCTTTCAGCACTAGGCAATTCCATTGGCTCCAGTAACACTTGACTTCAGGACTACATGCACTAATGTCTTGCCAAGAAGGCCTTTCACTTCGACGCACCCAATCCAATACTCTTTTTATACATGGATCATCTGCTTGAGCGTCTTGTAGCTGTTGAGGCTGCCATTGATCATTAATAACGGTGGTTCGCCTAACGGGGCAAAGTCGTTCTTCTAATTCAAGACAATGATTACGATTTGCACTGTATGGCCGTCTTGATTGAACATCAGCATTTGAATGACTTTTTCCAGCCCAGTGCTCGATCTGTTCTAGCTTTCTGACTGTTGTATTATTTTCTTGCACTTTGTGGCGAATGTGACCTTCGTTGTTACCATTCCAACATCTGGGTTCACGTTTCTTCGGCATCATGTTACGAACTACTTTCCGTACGATTTCCTCTAGACGTTTATCGTTTCGTTCGTCACTTTCTTCAGAGGTTCGTACTTGATAGCTCCGTGAAACTCGACTAGCTATCTCATGTTCCAAGGCAATGGCGAGCGCTTCATCTAAAACTTTCGGTCTTGCTAGTCGTAAAGCTTTCTGTAGTTCACTGTCTCTCAACCCATTGACGAAGGCATCTACAGCAATTTCTTCCAAAATGTTGTCTGGTACCTCTGGATAGGCCAACAGCGCTATACGAGCAATATCTGCTTCAAATTCTTGCAAACTCTCACTTGCTCGTTGAATTCTACTTCTTATTTGTACTTTGTAGACTTGTTGTAGATGGGCATCTCCGTAACGTTTATCTAGTCGAGTGAACAAGGTCTGGTAACATTTTTCTTGACCCTTAGGAATTGATCTTAGGATATCTGCAGCATCACCTCGCAAAGCAGCAGTCAAGGAAACAGCTTTTTCTTGTTCTGTCCAATGATTGGCTGTCGCAATAGCTTCAAATTGTCTAAGGTATATAGACCAAGAGGACTTTCCATCAAATGGTGGCAATTTGAATCTCATATGATGTGTCGTTTCGTCTCTCGGTGATTCTTCTTTTACTACCGGATCTAAAGCTACCGTATTAATTGGTGGTAGCACTTTCGTGTTAGTTATCATGCTCTCTAACTGTTTGATTTTCTGTTCTACTTTATCGAATGTTTTAGAGACTTCTTCAAACTTCTCACTATTCTGAATACATACTTCGTCGAATCTTCTAGACATATTTTCAAATTTCTCGTCGTTTTGCCTAGCTGTTTCTTTAATAATTTGAGAAGTTTCATCGAATCTTTTGGAAACGTTCTCGAATTTATCATCATTTTTTCTAGAAGATTCTTCAATTTTTTTAGAAGTCTCTTCAATTATTTCCGACACATTTTTTATTTTCGTTAAAACTGCTTCTTCTGCTGACTGGAACTGGAATGTCTCTGGGTCTTCTCCATTCTTGTTGAGAACAGTCTTCAGTCGTTCTTGGAGTATCTTCTTGGACCCGCTGCAGTCTTCATCGCGCTCTTCTAGTTGCTCACGCAACTGTTTCACTGAAAGTTCTACTAACAGCATCTTTGATCAGGCACACACGTATTTTTAAAATGTTCTTTCGTACAACGATCACTACTGAACTACGCGGATGTTCACGACGAACAATACTTTTCAAAAGTTCAAAAGTCTCTTTTTTTCACTGTTAAATTTATGTTTAAATAAATCAATTGTCCTCACACGGTGACACCAATTGTACCGTTTTTAAATAAAACGAGCGGTTCGAATTTATATAAATATATTTATTTATAACTTTACAGTTCGATACTACCTTATCAACTAAACTAAATCCTAATTTCGTTACATATATATACCAAAGTATTATGTTCGAGAATATTCGAGAATAGTCCCACCTCTAATTCGTTATTCGACGGGTGGAATTTTACAGCGCTCGAAATATCGCCGAAACTCTCGGTGCTTCGAGATGCGACCGTTAGGTAATCCACGCTAAATGCATGTTCGTAACAATATATATATTTGATTAGAAACAACTAATACAAATATGTACATGCAACGTTGACAAAGTAATTAATGAAATGTAAGTTGCATAATTTTATGATAATTTAAAGTATGAAAATATTATTTTATTTTGTTTTATTTATATTTGAAAATTATTTAGTAAGAAAATATGATAAAGAAAAACACCTTAGAGGACAATTTTAAAGTAAATAACATATTCAGCCTAATTCCGCAATATTAGAGCATGATAAATTTGGCTCAAGTTATTAATGTCCGTTCTCTTATTAAGAGCGTTAGGGTGTTTAAGTATTGAACACATTTCTAAAAACTGCCTTTTAACGGGATTGCGTTCAGAGCCAAGAATCTTAAATTCATTAAAGTCTACTTTGTGTTTAGTGTTAATAGCATGCTGGGCAAGAGCACAAGTATGCTTAGATAAGTTGATATCACTGCGGTGCGTCGTAAGACGCCCTCTCAGTGATCTCCCAGTCTTACCGATGTAGCACGAGTCACACTCAGCACAAGATATATGATAAATGACATTAACTTGTTCCAAAAGGGACAAAGGTGTTTTAGTTTTAGAAAACAAATTTCTAACAGTCTTAGCATTCCTAACTGCAATTTTAACAGGTAGGTTATTCTGTTTGTACAGTTTAATAAGTTTTTCAGTAACTTGAGGAAAAGAAGGTAAAGATGAGAAATGGTTGGTAGGAGTCCCAAGTGCAGTACTAGGCAGAACAGTGTCAATATTGGAATTATTTGATATTATTCTAAGTTGGTCACCATTGGGTATGTCATTTAAAGAGGTACCATAGCTTTGTTGATAAAGGTATTCATTAATGAGAGAAGATGGATAGGAATTATTAGGATCAATTAGAATATTTCCAAGTAATTGAACGCATTCCCTTCGATTAACCAGATATGTTAGTATATTTAGTCTACACCTTAAAGCTTTATTTAGTTTTAATTTATATTTCAAAGGATGGCAAGAATGGTAGTTGAGAAACCTATTAGAGGCCATCGGTTTCCTATACCAACTTGTGGTTAAGGTGTTATCTCCCATTCTTATGACACGCATGTCTAAGAAGGGAATGCTATTTGTGGTGGGGTCCACAAGTTTAACAGTGAACTGTATATGAGGATCAAACTCATTGAACAAAGACAAGGTGGCCTGTTTCTTGTCTGGGGGTAAGGCTAATAATAAGTCATTAACATACCGCTTAATAAAAGGGATTTGGAAATCTAAAAGACCCAAACGGTCAGATACTAAATCATCTAGTACAACATTGACTAGGATCGGAGAGATTAAGGAACCCATAGGTGTGCCAAATATTTGAAAATAATATTTGTCATCAAAGACCAAAAAATTAGTGTCAAATACTAATTGCAATAGTTCTGCGAATACATCAAAGAAACAGGACAGTTAGGTTGGATGGAGTTTCAATGACTTCTTAAGAAGGTAATAACACTGGAAAGAGATAAATTAGTGAAAAGAGATACTACATCAAAACTCACTAAGGGCGAGCGCCCACCAAAGTGGCGTGGCAGTGGCAAGTAGCAAGTAGCACGCGTCTAGCATAATGTAACCAATCCTAACGAATGATTAGAATGAATGACGTTACTGTCATTTTGGTGTAAACTGAATCATTCGTTTTCATTGGTTACATTATGCTAGACGCGTGCTACTTGCTACTTGCCACTGCCACGCCACTTTGGTGGGCGCTCGCCCTAAAAGTAACCTTGTGGAAGTTTAAAGTTATTCATAAATTCACTAAAGTGAAAAGAATCAACAATATTAAAGTTGTTATAATTATAAGATTTTGATAAGATGTCAGTTAAAAATTTAGAAATAATAATATTAGGTGAATAGATGAATAAAACAATAGGTCGCATGCTCATATATATATATATATATATATATATATATATATATATATATATATATATATATATTGTTTTTACAAATTTTTTTAATAATCATACAAAATATAATATAAAATATCAAATACTTACTTCATCATTCAGCCCATACTCGTCCACTGCTGAACATAGGCCTCCCGTAGTTCACCCCACAAATTTCTGTCCTGAGCCGCCTGCATCCAATTTTGATGTGTCCGTTTCAGGTCATCCGTCCATCTTGTTGGTGGTCGTCCTCTATTCCTAAAGGCATCTTGTCTGGATCTCCACTCAAGAATGCGTTTTGTCCATCTGCCGTCCTTCGTTCTCGCGACGTGCCCTGCCCAGTTCCATTTTAAGGTTGATATTCTTTTGATTGCGTCGGTTACTCCCGATCTACGGCGCAATTCTGTGATGGGTATTCGGTCTCTCAGGGTTAATCCCAACATGGACCGTTCCATTGCCCTCTGTGTTGTTTGAATTTTCTTTGCGGACGTCTTAGTAAGTGTTAGCGTCTCCGCACCATAGGTTAGAACCGGCAGCACACATTGATCGAAGACTTTTCACTTCAAGCAGATGGGAAGAGCTGATTGGAAAACATCTCTTAGCTTTCCATAAGCTGCCCATGTCGACCCTATTCTACGTATTAGTTCATTGATCTGGTTATCTCTACTTGAGCGAATTTCGTGTCCTAGATATTTGTATGCTGATGTTTGTTCTATACTTGTTCCAGCTATGTTGATGTTCTCACTCAGAACAAGGTTTGTCATCACTTGTGTTTTTGAGTTATTGATCTTTAAACCCACTTGTGTTGAGGCATGGTAGAGTCTTTCGCACATTTCGATGGCATGATCTATGCGGTCTGTTATCAGGACTATATCGTCCGCGAACCTGAGGTGACTAAGCTGCTCTCCATTTATGTTTATGCCCTTTTAGTCTAGGTTTGCACGCTTACACATGTATTCCAATAATGTTGTAAACAGTTTTGGTGAAATGGTGTCGCCCTGGCGAACTCCACGATGAATGTTAAACTTGTGTGTATCTTCATGGAGTCTGACGCATGCCGTGGCATTATCATAGATATTTTTGATGACAGTGGTGTAGCGGTGATCTATTCGGCACTCTTTTAAAGCTTCTAGTATTTTCTGGTGGTTTACTGTGTCGAATACTTTCTTATAATCCACAAATATTAGGACGAGGGGTTTGTTGTAATCTATACATTTTTCGATGAGGCTTTTAATAACTTGTAGATGGTCGTTTGTGCCGAAGCCTGACCTGAATCCTGCCTGTTCGCATGATTGGTAAAAGTCCATATTGTTCGAAAGTCTGTTTGTTATGACTTTTGTAAAAAGCTTGTATATGTGTGAGATGAGGCTGATTGGTCTATAGTTTACGAGATTTGTTAAATCTCCTTTCTTAAACATTAGAATACTTACTTAAATACCAGTAATCCTTGTTATACGCATAATTCTCAATAACGCTTTTTAATAAATGCGATTTTTTTTTATTTATATTTTTTAATTAATATCTAAAATTTATGTAAATTAAATATATATAAAAATTGCCATTTTTTGTCGGACTGCAATTAGGGTACATTATATTTGTCGGACACATTTTCCATTTAGTATGTAAATCTTTTATAAACCTAATTTTTGTTTTTCCGACAGTTATTAATAAATTTCCACAGACTCATGGAAAAGCCGATTTTCACTGTCGGACGGAAAAATCGGCGAGTACATTTTGTCGGACAATGAAAAAATAGTATTTTCACGTTATTTTTGAACAATACAGAGAAAATCAGCTTGTTATGACTTAATTTTTTTCAAGTTGTTTTTTTGGTATGTTTAGTTTGGTGGACCTTAGGGAACCAAAATTTTTGTCGGACAAGATTTTTTTCGGATATTTCACGAAGTCGACTTTTGTATTCATTAGACAGCAAGACGTTATTAATAAATTTATACATCACTTCAAAATGAGCACTTTTGGATAAGCTGGAGAGAGAAAGCACCCGGTACAAAAAGTATCCCAAGAGATATTTGGGAGTCGAGGTTTTATGAAACTATCCTGAAGATTGTAGCCTGTTAGGTATGAGTGTAACAGTTGTCGTCTGGCACCTAGACTATTATCTAGTATTATCTAGTATCTTTAGTTACATCTTTTAATATTTTAACCATATTCAGAAAACTAAGTCTTTGATTTGTAAAATTATTTATACTATTCTTTTATATTACTGATGTATATTTATCGTTCCCTCATTGTTAGTAACATATGTTTTTTCTTTCAAATTTTTTATGTCCACTAAGCCTCATTTCTTTAAATAATTTACAAATACATCAGTAATTTTTAAATATGCTGTTGAAAATAATTCGTAACCAGCTATCAAATGATGTATTACTTGGTACATGATTGCTATTAAAAACAAAGATTTTAATAAATTAAGATTTTTCAGAAAATAATCAATTACTAAGATAATTTTAACGGATTACAGACCGTTTGTAACCTTATGAATGCACTGTTTAATGGTGGAATGTACATTTTTACAAATTCATTTCCATTTAATTAATAATTCAAATCCCCATTATGAAGTTAAGCCGATGATTCAAACGAGTATATACCGCTCTGTAAATCAGTGTGTAAATTGGCTGTTTATCACAGTAAATAGGTACCAGTTTATAAAAGTATTAAGCCAGCAAAAAATGATTAGTAATTATTGTTCTGTAGTGTTATTAATATAACTGGTGAGCTGTAATATTATTCAGTAAGAAATGGTTTATTAATAATTTTCTAACAAAAAAATTCAGTTGTGTTGACATTTTTTACATTTTTAATATAAGCCCTACCAAGTGCTGTATTGGCGAAGTTTTAGTCAGGTACCCAGTAATACCGATGTGCGTTACAATTGCTGCCTATCATTGAAGTCGAAACTTTATCACAAGAAAACCAAAAGTAGTTACTTTTAACTACATCAGTAACAGCTTAAATCAATGTTCTCCTACAGCTAGCAACACCATATACAGGGTGGTCCTTAAGTAATTGTACAAAAAAACCGCAGATTCTACACTTTAAATATTACGATTTAAGCCAAATTGCTTTAATAAAATGTTGATATTAAGAAAGATACAGGGTGTTAAAGTGGAAATTTAAAATTTTATTTTTCGCTATAACTTTCATGTTTATAAACATTTATGTATAAAAACTTAGAACTACGTACAATTAGCTATACGGAATTATAACTTGATGCATACATTTGAACTTAACTTTTTTAGTCTTCAAGATACCGGTACTTGTGATATAAAATATTAAAGATACATTATTTTAACAAAAAAAGGTGATTGTTAATAACTTCAAAACCCAACAGTTTTCGGGATAATCGCATTTTACAAATTAAGTGCATAATTCTGATTTAACGCAATTACTCCAGGCAACGAAAGAAAAATACATAAAAATATCAATACTTCTGAATTTTGTTATAAAATACCTTTATTAAAGTTATTAGTTAACGAAATATTAAATAAAATAAATATATCAGCAGGATAATTAATAATAGGTTTGACAAAATAACAGAATAATATAATTTTACATAAAACATTTTACGTTTTATATTAAATTAAAGTCATAGTAAAAACATTTTATTTACAAACCAAATTAAAAAATAGTTACACTAAAATAACATTAAACTTTTTGTCAAAGTAAGTGTTCGATATGTCCACCATTGTCTTGAATTAATTTTATGAATACATTCCATAAAAGATCGTCTCATATTAAATAGCATCATTGGTTCTAAAGACACTACTGCAGTATTTATTATAAGTATTATAAGTATCATAAAAGGTATTCTTATAAATTAAACAATTATATTAATATCTCACCACATTACCAAGAAATATGACTACCTCGAAAAATCCAACGTTCAGGAAAGAACAGTAGTATTTAAATACTGTTCTCACTCTCCTTTCTCTCTAATGTAACGATGTACCATCTTGTATAAACCACATATTTTGCCTTAAGTTTGATGAGAATTCTTCCAATAAATCAATAACATCATTTTATAAAAAATATAAATAAATCTCACCATTTAAATTTTTGGAACCATCGGTAATGATTTTTTACGGATATGCGAATTACCTTGTAACTTGAATGGTGAGATTTATTTACATTTTTTATAAAATAATTTTATTGATTTATTGGAAGAATTCCCATCAAACTTAAGGAGAAATGTGTAGTTCATACAAGATAGTACACCATTACATGACAGAGAAAGGGGAGTAAGAACAGTATTTAAATACAACTTTCCTGTACGTTGGATTGTTCGTGGTAGTCATATTCCTTGGTCATGTAGTGAGATATTAATATAATTATTTATTTCATAAAAATTACAAAAAATTACTTATTACTATACTAAAATTTAATATAATAATACTTATAATAAATACTGCAGCAGTTTCTTTAGAACCAATGATGCTATTTAATATGAGACGATCTGTTATGGAATGTATTGACAAATGAATTAAAGAAAATGGTGGACATATCGAACACTTACTTTGACAAAAAGTGCAATGTTATTTAGTTTAACTATTTCTTAATTTGGTTTGTAAATAAAATGTTTTAATTATGACTTTAATACAAAACGTAAAGTGTTTGATGAAAAATCCAATTATTTTGTTATTTTGTTAAATACTATTATAATATCTGATTATATATATATATATATATATGATATATATTATATATATATATATATATATTTTATTTAATATCGTTAACTATTAACTTTATTAAAGGTATTTTATATCAAAATTCAGAAGTATTGATGTTTTTCTTTAACTTTCTTTCGTTGCCTGGAGTAATTGCGTTAACTCATAATTATGTAGTTAATTTGTAAAATGCGATTATCTCGAATACTGTTGAGTTTTGGATATATTACGAAGTATACTTTTTTTTTGTTAAAATAATGTATCTTTAATATTTTTTATTAAAAATACCCGTAACTTGAAGAGCAAAAAAGTTAAGTGCAAATTTATGCCACATATATGGTATATGTGGCGCCCTCTAACACCCTATATCTTTCTTAATATCAACTGTTGATTAAAGCAATTTGACTTAAATCGTATAATTTTTGGTGAAGGGGGTAAAGTTGTTACCTAACTTTCCACATTTAAGAGAGGCGTTGTTGAACACCTGATTGCTTCAAAATATTTATCAAGGACCACTGAAGCAATAAAACACTTAGACGTATTTTTCCTTCGATTTATTTGTAATGAACTTATAGGGCTGATTCAACATTGAAATTATCGCATTCTGATTAGACTAAAAAGAGTTGTACAAATATCATTAGCTTTACGTGCTAGGAGGCAGTAACAAAGATACAGTTACAGAAAGAAACAAAACGGTTTAGGTTAACACAAAATACCAGGTTTACACGCACGTTTCACTTACGCATAACGCACTTTTCGGGATCGACGACACACCCTGTCTTCACTTGCCGAGAGACAAATTCGCACTATTCTTGTCATAAGTCATAACCTAAGTCCTTAAGGCGGGGTGAGGAGAGATTATGACGGTGAGAGGGTGACAAATACATTAACACGAGAGGTGACGATCTGAGCGCACAAGTTGATACAATAACTAAATACCATTATAATATTAAATAAGTTAACGTTTAGAATCTACGCACGATACACTCACACCGGTATGCCGACACGCAAAGAGAGCGAGGGAATGGTGAGTCTATTGCTCTCACACTATTAACGTCACGGCGAAGCAAGTTGAACATCAATAATATTGGTTTACGGGAATAATACAATATAATATTCGCTTAAAATAAGATAAAGAAAGCATTAAAATTACTAGTGATTTATTATTTAAACTAATAAATGTACTGCTAATTTAAATTATATAAAAGCTACATAAGCAATTCCACTACATATATAAAAATAAATAATGAAATTAATGACTAAACGGGAACTGAAAACACGGTTTCCGTTTGAAGTAAATGTGAAATTGCTTGCGCAAACATTTAGTTTGTAATCTGTTGTGATTAGAAAAAAGAAAACAAATGTCTACCATTATGAATTACAATTTAAAACAATATTACAGGTATTAAAATTTTACAGAGTTAGTTTAAAAAATTTGGAACTTACAATGAAAAACGCACAATGCATAATATTTACCCTTTACTCAAAGAGATGCTTGTCCTAAACTTATTAAAAAATTAAAAACCTTAACTTGTAAAAAGGTATATTAAAAAATCCCTATAAAAAGGGTTACATCACAACAGAACATTTTCTGAATAATATTCCATCATCAGTGTTATAACCTAAAATAAGTATAACTTAAAGCAAACGTGAGGTTAAATTTTGACTAGGGTAAAAGTTAAAAGTTAGTTATACTTACAGGTCACATTACATGTTTTGAGCCACCAAGATGTATGGGTAAAAACCCTTAAGTTATTTTAACGTCGGATCGTTTACATTATCTTACTTATTATCAAACTTGATACTACTTAGGTACTACTTAGATACTAACCTATTTCTTTGACATCTTGCAATTCGTAAATTTTGACATTTTCTTTTCTAGTTTTCTTTTGCAGTTTTCGAAGCTAATTTTTAGATTAAGATGTCTTAATCTAATATAGATACGTGTTCTGCTTAAACAATAAACTACTTCATAAGGTATAACTTTACTTTCTTCTAATCTCGCCATTGTCCTAGCAGTTAAAGTTTTAAACAAATTGATATCATTTGATAATAAAGACCCATTCAATGAATGGAATTCTTGATCCATTATTTGGGCAGCACAAAGTAGGTCATCATTAGGATTTAGTAAACCACCTCTTGAAATAAATTGTATCCAATCCGCTGCAGTAATGTCAGTATCCGCTTTACATCCTAAATTATACTTATGTTGGAATTTATGGGCAACGTATCCTGCTATATATTTTAAAGATTCTTGGTTAATTTTTTCTCCACATACAAAATGCCGGAGTACCTCTAAATTTTCGTTTGAAAAATCGCTTACCGATAATTCAGTATACTGTGGTTCAATAAATGTGTATGGCATTAACATTTCCTCTTCATCTTTTTCTTCTACATTAGTAGAATGTTGCCCTAGGCTTCCCAGCATATTTTGTGTTAAACAATCATTATTCTTAATTTCATTATCCTAATGTTCTTCTAGAGGTTTTATCAAACAGTCTTCTCCGTCTTCTTCGGTGTTTAAATTTTCTGTAAATACTGCAGCTGAGTTTTTGCCTAGTATGTACCACCTCAGTCGATACATAAAATATAGGGGATGCGGATGGTCATTACTGGCCCCCATTCCTCTAATGTAAGAGAAAAAGTTCTCAATTACATCCTGGTTCACCCGTGATGTTAAAATATAATCTAGTTTATAATTAACATGAAGATAATCATATAATAGCTCCAAAAATCTATTTGTTAGCAATATACCTTTTTGGAATGGAATAAAAGATGTGTGTTTCCCTACGGTCATCGTACCAATTATGTTTGATACGTCTGTCAATAATTGTTTCTGGTTTACCAGATCTGTTCCAAAAGCATTTTTTGTTGGGCAATTTCCAGTTAATTTTGATCGAGAGTTAAGTAGGTCGAACCAATTATTTATCAATAATATAAAATCTGAAACCTTTTTTCAAGGCGCATTCACCGGCATCAAACCATTTTCACCACAATATTCAACTGCTTTAGATACAGATCGTGATAGCAATTGGACTGCAGGTCTAACCTTTTGTCGCTGGGAACCTTTCAATTCAAAATGGTGTTTTGTAATTTTATACGCTATTGACAGTTCCGTTGTAGATATATCAAGCAATTTCACCAAACAAGTTTTGTCAATCAATGTACCGTCTAACCAAAACCCACTGTCCAACAAATGATTCCTTAAAAGTTTCATAAGATGAGGTACATCAGCAAAAAAAAATATTTTTAATAAATCATTCCGTGGGTGCTCAATGAAACAATTCTTATTATAGCCGATGTTCATTTTTGACCATAATGACATATTACCCGTGCCCATGTCGCTTACGATACCAACAACTACAAATCCAGCATCATACAGTTTTGAAATTAAATCAATCAAAATATTTTTCGTCATTGGTGTATCAAACTCATAGAAAACAGGTTGTTTCCAATGACCAGTTAACCCTCTCGCTATCACAGTTTGGCAAGTTTTATGTGGGCCTATTTTTCTCTCTTGTTTTTTTTTGATGTCTATTCTATCAGAAACGTATATAACGTCGAATGATAATAAACATAACTTGTCGACTGTCTGTAAATCTGGTGACAACTTTTCCATCAACGTAATGACATCTGTTAAACATCCTGGAGTTAATGAAAAAGTGGACGCCCAATTTCGCAGCGTAGACATTGCAGGTAAAGGGTATCCACGCGACCTTAGGTACCGATAACCTTTGGGACTGACGCTACGTAAAGAAATCGCGGATGCTATATCTTCTGGTGCCCATCGTTTCTTTTTACTTCCAGACCTTAAAAGGTCTTCAATTTGACCAGGAGTAAAAATTTTTTTTAGCATTGTATTTATATGTTCATATCTTGCATTAACATCCTTTATTTCTTTCAATAAAGTTGTATTTTGAATTTCCAGTAGGGCAACTTTTTCTTTTAGTTTTAAAATTTCATTTTCATGACTAAAATGAATAATATAAATTATAATAAATATACGAGTACATATTAGAGGTAATGGATGTTGACAAGAGCTATGAGTCATGCCAATTCAGTACACAAGTTTACGTGTTATTACAACGTCATGGGGCTCTTGTGAAAATCCAGTACCTCTAACATCACGAACAAAAAAAAACATTACCTGTCAATCCCAGGAGTATTTAGGATAACACATGCTTCAGGATTGTTTTCTGGAATGAAAACAATATTTTCTGTTATTGTAACATTGTTTTCTGTTAACATCTCCTCGTTATTTGTACAAATATTACTGTCAAAAGCGTTTTCAACTGATAGAGAGAGACTACTATCTGCATCTTCACTATATCGTCTTCTTTTCGCTAGTCTTGTTGACCTTTCAGAATCATTTTTGGTGGGTTTTTGTATGCTTGGAAAATTTATTGTAGGTACAGCATCTGGTTTAAGGTTCCTAATACTTGGCGAAATAAAATTTGAAAAATATCTTTGCTTTATCGATATTTCAAAACAATTTTCATCGAAATGTGTTGAACAGATGCAAGCTGTAAAATATTTACAATATTATATATTATATTTAGGGATACTATAGTATGCGGTCTACCGTTGCGTTTCTACTATAGCTTGCAGTCTATCGAGGGTTGCGATGTATGAGTCGCATCCGATGTTGTTAGTGCCAAACCGGACCTGTTCCGAATTCCAGACGATGGGCGAGGGGTGCGGGTGCGACTCCCCCACTCACCGAGAAAAGACACAGTCCACTACAAGCTTTCGAAGAGCAAAGACAATTTAAAAATATATTTGTGTATCGCTATTGTTTTAAACTTTATAATAAAAACGTGAAATTAACTTACACTAATTATTAACATAAAAGTTGGTTCTTCGACCGGATTTGAAACAAATTAGTTTTACGATTTGATATCGACAAATCGCTTTTTACTTATATTGGATAAGTTACATTTATTCAATACAACAACAGAAAAATACCTGCATTGGACCTTTTACTGACGACAGCGGATTAACTGTGGCTTGACGTGCCATAAACAGGTTAGTGTGATTTCATAACGGCGTCCGTTCGTTTCTCCTGACAATATTTACTGTATTTTATTCATATTCTAATTTGAAATTTTACTTACTCAATTTTTACATTTATTTTAGAATAACGACATAGTAATTATTACAATCACATAGATTAACTTCATTTCAATAATCATTTTTAACATTTCTTTCATTAAACATGTAGCGATATATTTCAATTTGTCTTTACTAAAATACATATATACAGGGTGTAATATTATACAAATTTAAAATGTCTTCTGCTAAAGTTACTCGAACTTCAATTAAAGCAACCCTTACTCGTTTTAGTAACTATTTTAACATGATTAAATATTTGAGGGAAAAGTAGAAGGCAAAAGAAGTAGAGGTAGATCTCCTACACGATACACGGACCATATTGTTGCTACCATTGGCGCTCCATTGTCAGAATGTGCTAGATTGGCAGAAGATAGAAAAACGTGGAGGAACATTGGAAAAATTACCTAACAGCTTCATGATATCACGATACCTGCATCAGGTTAACGACTAAGAAGAAGAAGAAGAAGAAATATTTGAGATGTGATGAAATCAACTTATACGAACTGAAACAGCGATTAAATAAAGCTGAAACACTGCTAGACGATTTCAACACAGCTCAATCAACAATCGAAGCACAAGATACTGATTTTGATGCTAATTGTGAGGTTCATTCCCGCGAGAGAGAGAAATTTGAAAACGATTTTTACAAAATTATTGCAGCTACTAAAAAACTAACTACTTCTCTTACTTATACCAATAATACACTTGATAACAATGATAGCATTAGCTCTGCAGAAAGTAACTTTCAAACATTCGTTTACCACAGTTAAACTTACCAACATTTGATGGTTCTTTTGACCAATGGCTTTTCTTTAGAGATAGTTTTACATCCATTATACATGAAAATTCATCTATGTCTAAAGTACAAAAATTTCACTACCTGCGGCTTTCCCTACAAGGAAAAGCAGCAGACAAAGTTAAATCATTACAATTGTGTGACGCAAATTATGACATTGCTTGGAAGCTACTTAAAGATCGTTTTGAGGACAAACAGATTCTTATTAAAAATCACATTAAGGCTCTTTTTGATCTACTTTTGACAATAGAATTTTATCATGGTTTAACATCAATTCGCGACGAAATTGAGAAGAACTTGAACGCATTAAAAGTGCTACAACGGCCTACTGAACATTGGGATGATTTAATTATATACCTTGTTACCAATAAATTTGATAACATAACAAAACGAGCCTGGGAATCGCGTACTGATGCAAAGAACATTCCAACATTGCAAAATTTACTCACTTTTTTGGAAGAACGTTGTCGTATCTTATCATCATTAACCCAGCATCAGGACGAAGATCACACGAAACACACTGGATTGAAACAATCACATAGGCACACAAAATCATTTGTTTCTACCACTGCAACTACTTGCACTTTGTGCAATGCTAGTCATAGTTTGTACACTTGTGACACATTTTTGAAATTAACACCTGTTGAAAAATTAAATACTGCGAAACGTTTGAGGTTATGTATCAACTGCCTAGGCAATAATCACATAACACGAAACTGTAAGTCTTCTGGTTGTAGAAAATGTGGAAAAATACATCACACTTTGCTTCACTTTCAAAATAATGAAAGGGAGCAGATTCAAGCTACTCATAGCACAAAAAACGATATTGGATCGATCCCCAGCACTTCAAATGAAACTGTCAGCTTGACATCTAGTATTTCCACACCATCTCAGACACTCCTTTCAACTGCTTGCATTACAGTGTTTGACAACTTCAACAATCCACATCAGTGTAGAGTGCTTCTTGATAGTGGAAGCCAAATAAACTTCATTTCTGACAAACTTGCAAATATTCTACAATTGCCTAAAATTCGAATTGATAGTTCCATATCCGGAATAAATCAACTGCAAACTAAGGTTACATACTCCATTTCTTTACTGTTCAAATCCAACATCAACAATTTTCAAAGACGTATAACTTGCGTTGTCTTAACTCGCATTACTGGTAACTTGCCATCCTTGCCAATTAGTACTGACAAACTAAACATTCCAGAAAATATTACTTTGGCTGATTCTGAGTTTAACAAACCTGCTCCTATTGACTTACTGATAGGTGCAGATATATTCTGGGATCTAATAAGCATAGGGCAAATTAAACTGGGACATAATCTACCCATATTACAAAAAACCAAGTTAGGTTGGTTAATATCTGGACCTATACACACCAAAAACAATACATATACAAGTTTGCACTGTTCTGCAACAAACAACTTGGACAACCAACTTTCCAAATTCTGGGAAATAGAAGAGTATCCAAAAACTGAATTTTTTTCTGATGAAGAAAATTATTGTGAACAACATTTTAAAGAAAATGTAACTCAAGACGCAGATGGACGTTTTATCGTCACAATTCCACTCAAAAAATCAATTTCTGAGCTTGGAGACTCCAAAACTGCAGCAACTAACAGATTCTTGACATTGGAGCATAAATTACTTAAAATCATTGATATGCGATTTCAATATCATCAATTTATCAAGAAATACATTTATCTTGGACACATGTCTTTGGCTGAAGATCAAAATAACACAAATGGTTTTTTTCTTCCACATCATTGTGTGCATAAGGCTGACTCCACTACTACAAAACTTCGTGTCGTTTTTGATGGTTCAGCCAAAAGCTCGACCGGTGTTTCACTTAACGACCTTATGTTGGTCGGTCCAAACGTTCAAGACAACTTATTTTACATATTACTCCGCTTTAGAAAACACAACTACGTGTTGAGCGCGGACGTAGCAAAAATGTATCGTCAGGTACTGGTACAAGAATCTCAACGTAACCTGCAAAAGATTCTATGGCGTTTCAACGCTAATGATAACATTCTAGTGTACACACTAAACACTGTGACATACGGATTAGCTTCTGCCTCTTTTCTTGCCATTAGATCACTTCAAGAGGCCGCTTATAGAAACATGAATAGATTTCCTAAAATTTCTAATATCATTTTACACGATTTTTATGTTGACGACCTCCTAATAGGCGCAGAAACTGTAAATGAGCTTATACAAATTAAGGAACAAATCACTAGTCTCCTTTTAAGTTACGGATTTCCTTTGAGAAAATGGATTTCAAATGATCCAGCTTCATTATCCAATGTCAGCCAAACTCCTTTGCATATTGGTGAAGGTGACCAAACCAAAACACTTGGTTTACTTTGGAACGCCAATGTTGATTGCCTACAATACTCGATTAGTGGTTCAACTCATCCTTTCAGAATTACAAAAAGGCAAATCTTATCATCAACTGCACAGATTTTCGACCCTCTTGGACTTTTATCACCAGTTACTGTGACTGCTAAAATTATACTCCAAGAGCTTTGGAAGCTTAAAATATCATGGGATGAAACTGTACCTGCTGACTTACACACAACTTGGGCTAAATACTATACTCAATTACAATTACTGAATTCTATCAAAATACCACGACAAGTGTCTTGTCCAAATCCAACCTCAGTACAATTGCACGGGTTCTGCGATGCATCACAGCATGCCTACGGTGCATCAATATACATACGTTGCTGTGATACATTGGGAAATTTTACTTCAAACTTGTACTGTGCCAAAACACGCGTCGCTCCACTCAAAACTTTAACTATTCCACGTTTGGAACTTTCTGGCGCTGTTTTACTGGCACAACTTGTTGACAAAGTATCTTCTTCTTGTCATTTTGACTTCCAAAACATTTACTACTGGATTGATTCCACAATTTGCCTATCATGGATCAATTCATCCCCACACATACTAAAGACCTTTGTCGCCAACAGAGTAGCAAACATTCAGCAACTGTCGAATGTCACTTCATGGTATTATGTAAATACTAAGGATAATCCTGCAGATTTACTAACACGCGGGATGACACCTTCTAATTTAGTTTCCTCAAATTTCTGGTTTCATGGACCTTCTTGGTTGGTTCAAACTGAATGTCAGTGGCCAACAAACAATGCGCAACAATCTACTATGATTCTTACAGAAAACCTTCCAGAAGTTCGAAACACTAGTTGTTCTTTTATTAACTCTGTCAACAAATTCGACGCCCATACTATTGAGTTAATCAACAAACATTCTTCATTTTTGAAATTACAGCGTATATTCGCTTATGTTTTAAGGTATATAAGCAATCTTAAAATTCCTGAGAGCTCTTCTAGACCTCTGGGTCCTCTAACTGTCCTTGAACAGAATCAAGCGCTTTTCTTTTTTATTCGTACTATGCAGCAATACCATTTATCTGAAGACTATTACCAGTTGTGTTTTTCTAAACCTCTTAACAAGCAAACTATCATCTCTACATCCTTTCTTCGACACTACACACAATGTAATACGTGTTGGAGGTCGACTACAACATTCCAATTTTGATTTTGGTAAAAGACACCCAATTATTCTCCCTTCAAAATGTCGCCTTACAACCATCATAGCACGTTCTGAACACATTAGACTTTTACATACCGGACCACAAGCTCTCTTATCAGCTTTGAGAGAGAGATTTTGGCCTCTAGGGGGACGCAACCTGGTAAAACGCGTGGTTCGTGAATATATACAATGTTTTAAGGTAAATCCCAGACCTGAGTCACACCTCATGGGAAATCTTCCTACTTCTCGTGTCACTCCCTCTCGGCCTGTTTCGATAACTGGATTAGACTATGCTGGTCCATTCCTACTGCGTGATCGAAAGGGTAGAAATTTCAAAACAACTAAAGCTTACGTTTCACTTTTCGTGTGCTTCGCCACTAAGGCTATCCACTTAGAGGTAGTCAGCGATCTCACAACTGAGTGCTTCCTAGCATGTCTACGTCGTTTCACTTCGAGACGTGGTAAATGCAATGAAATACATTCTGACAACGCGACTACATTTGTAGGAGCTAACAACGAATTAACCACATTTCTTTCTTCTCGCGCGAATAGCATCGCAAATGGTTTATCACAAGATGGTATTCAGTGGAAGTTTATACCTCCCAAATCTCCCCATTTTGGGGGTCTTTGGGAGTCTGGAATTAAATCCACAAAACAACATTTAAAAAGGGTAATGGGCAATGCTTTACTAACTTTTGAAGAATTTAATACAGTATTGTGTCAGATAGAGGCCTGCCTTAATTTTCGTCCTCTTTGTCCTCTCTCTCATGATCCCAATGACCTAACTCCTCTTACACCCGCACACTTTCTGATTGGAGACAACCTGATGGCGCCACCTGATAGCCAGATACTTGATCTGGCCGAAAACCGACTTTCAAGGTTTCAACGACTACAGTCAATGGTGCAGCATTTTTGGACTAGGTGGTCCAAGGAATATGTATCCTCCTTACAAGCCCGTATCAAGTGGAAGACCAATTTTCCACAATTAATTAACATTGGCGCTATGGTCCTTATTAAAGAAGATGGAATCCCACCACTAAAATGGAAATTAGGACGAATTTCCCAACTACATACTGGTGACGATCAAGTTATTCGTGCCGTCACAGTGAGGACTTCTACAAGTGAATTGAAACGTTCCGTGACCAAAATTTGTGTATTGCCGAATTAGTTTATTTTCTTTCGAACCCCTACAGTGCTTCAAGGCCGGGACTCTATGTTAGTGCCAAACCGGACCTGTTCCGAATTCCAGACGATGGTACGAGGGGTGCGGGTTGCTCCCCCACTCACCGAGAAAAGACACAGTCCACTACAAGCTTTCGAAGAGCAAAGACAATTTAAAAATATATTTGTGTATCGCTATTGTTTTAAACTTTATAATAAAAACGTGAAATTCTCAAAACTTACACTATTTATTAACATATATATTGTATTATATTACAAAATATTTAGCCGGCAAAAAAATCTTTACAAAGTGAATAAAACACTTATAAATCAGAAGAATTACTATTTTAATTTGATCACACCCTCGAGTTAGACCGCATACTACAGTAGCACCTTATATTGTATATTCAAAAATTTTAAATAAACACTTACTTATAAGTATGTAAGTTTATGCAAATACAACTAGTAATGTTCACCTCCTTACATATTTTTAAGCATTATACAAGCATTGATACAAACTTTTCCCCTTTATGCAAATCTTTACACACTATTGATATAAAGAGATAGGTAGGTACTTACCATTTTTTAAATTTATTTTATCTTGTCGTCGGCATGCAATCATCCATTTTTTCGAGAGGACTTCGTTTTTTGATGGGAATCGAAAGTAACGTATGTCAGTCCCTTTTGTTTTTCTATTATAATTGCCACATCCAAAAACGGCACACCCAGGCATAATTTATTAACTAATTAAACTATTTAAATTATTATACCTATTATTATATTAAATTACTATATTAAATTATTTCAACTATTTTAACTAACTACTTTAACTAATTTAACTTATTTGGTTATATAATAGAAGGAATACAAACGTAAATTTCAAATTAAATCACCGTCGAATTACTATATCTGACCGTTAACAAAAGCGACGAACAGCTGTCTAATGTATTTCGCGCGTTCGTCTTGCTTCGCCGTGACGTATTTGCGCCAAAGCCAACGAGTTTAGGATCTTAAGCTGGCATACCGGTGTGAGTGTATCGTGAATCTACGGTTTCTTTTTGTACTATTACTTAAGGACCACCCTGTATATCGACACCTCCTACGTAAAGCATCGTAACCAACAAATTTCGGTTTTTCAATTTATTTTCATTTTCATACTTCTAAACAATGTAAACTAACGCCTGCATAATTAAAATGTCAATATTTCTAACAAAAAGCGTCTAGAATTAAAATATAAAATGTCGTATGTTTACTTTTGTTCAAGTATACAATCGTATATTCTAGTACCGATATTATACGGAGGGTAAAGGGCGCTCGGCGTATGCGAGTGTTCTCGTAACTATCAGTAACGACAGAGTACTTGGTGAAGAGACAAGCTGCTCGCGTTGCAAATTAATTTCAGTATTCTTGTTATTGTTACATTAATTCATAAGTTTAGACCTTATTCAAAATGGCGGCCGTGGTGCGCTATTGAAGTTTCACGCTTTTTATCAATTTTTTTTTCATGTTTCGCCGATTTTTTTAGTACAGCGAGCTAAATATGCTTAAACAAATATCCACTATATGTTTTTAAATATAAAATTTCCCGCTGAACACGATCCCGGTGTCAGAATTGCCATATGACGTCATGTAAAGCCACAAGATGCGAAACAAAGCGTTTTTTTGAAAAATTCATATCTCAAAAACACCCTCTTTAATTTTTTTCAAATTTTTACAAAATACGCCTGAATACAAGTACTTTCGAATAAAAGTTGTCTCAGAAATCCTTTTTATAAAAGCGCTAAAAAAGGCGGGAAAATCGCGTTTTTTGGATTTTTATAGGGCGCAGCGGCTTCAAACATATAAAAAGGATAATTCTGGTATTACCGGCCTCGTAAGTAAATTGTTTAGTGCTACTGTACTGTCAGTAACAAAATATTATAGTGCACCAGTTGTGGTTATTGATCTAATTAGTAAACCAGCCCTAGAAAAAACAACAAAGTTTTAATCAAGTTTAGCTACGGACATAATCTTCTGTCCGTATCCTATTTGTGTAGTAGTGAGGTTGTGTTTAACTAAGCTGTATACAGAAGGTATGTATTATTGTGTATTGTTATTTTGTAGTAAAATGAGTATTTTAATATAAACGTAATAATTTTTATCTTTACCGACGAAAAATATCTTAAGGTATATTACTATACTTTACGTTGTTTGCTATTAAAAAAATATCGTGTGTGTTAATAAGATATTTTACACCGGAAAACAAGTAAAAATTATGTCGTATGTATATGATACGATGTTTTACCTTGGCATTTTATATTGTTTTTTTTATCCTATCTACTACTTGCCATATATTACTTCGTTTAGTTATGTAAGTTACATTATACGTGTCAAAAATCTTTAAATATAACTAATTTCATTTTCTTTTTTCAGAATCACCTCTGCCATCGGATGTAGACATGAGTGCAATAGAACAAATTATGGATTTTTTTGTCAGATACAGTTGATGAAGATTTCAATAACGTTCCTCCTTCCCCGTTTTCTGGCAAATATTTTAATAATAAAAATAATACAAATATTATTTATAGGTACATAATGGTAACTTAATATTAAATTATTTTTAAAATCAACAGAGAACCAGTTAGAGGAATATAACACACACATTCCATCCACAGAGTGTGTTAAAAACCATTTAGACTACGATTGTGATAACTACTTTTCTCCCTGGTATGAAAAAGCTATACAAAAACCGCAGTCAGGCATTTGATCGACTACTGACCTACTATCAACATCACAAGCTAACACCCCGATTTCTTCATGTTCCGAAACAACTCCGAAATGTTCTAGAAAACGAAAACAGGTTTCTCGAAAGGATGTAGGTAACATTAGACGTTGACATGTTGCAACTTGGATTGATAATACAAGAGAGAGACTAAAAATACGGACAAATCATATAAAAGTCGTAATGGTACAACTAGGTTTACGAAATCAGAAATGTGTCAGAAAATTTTAGACAAAAATGTTCTTCAAAAATTAGTACCGATGAAAAGAGTTTCATTTTCAATAAATTTTGGAATTTAGGTACCAGGGAAAAGCAATGGGGTTTTGTAGCTTACTTATGTAGTACTAAAACAAAAAACGAAGGATTTTTACTGGTGCAGTATCAAGGCGCAATTTTACTCTAATGTACAGTCTGACAGTCTAAACTAACCGCCTCTTCTGTTCTTACAATCAATAACTTTTATTAAAAAACCCAAACTTTTCCTTACCGGTTGAAAACAAATTTGTCTTTCTGGAAAATTGAGTTAGTAGTTATAAACCTCTACAAGAAGCTCAACAGTTCACTAAAAATGTTCATTCACTACTCGACAACATGTTTAAAATAAACCCCTCGCTGGAAGAAGGTACAAAAAAATAGATTTAGAAGAATTTCTAAGAAAATCAAACAGCAACGTAATATAGACAATTCAGAAATTGAAAGTGCAGCATCGCAATCTACAAATAATGATGTCGGATTATCTTACCGACTTTTCTCTGTCAAGTTGGTGCAGTGGAACTGCAATGGGTTCTGCCCTTGCTTAGAACGCTTAAAACAATTATCAACAATACAGAAGTAGATACCATCTGTCTCAAAGAAAACAATCTTAAGGAAACATATAGATGTGAGCTTAAAAATTTTTAATGTTATCATTTTCTTCGCAAACTGTGTAAGTGGAGGAACATCGATCTTTGTGTCTAAAGATTTATTTTCTTTTCATTGAGTCCTAACTACCCATTTAGAGGCCACAGAAATAACTGTCTGGTATCAAGACAAACTAACCTTATGCATTACATATAATTACAACTATTTATAACTTAACAGAGACCGCGTTGTGTGATTAAATTCGCCAATTACCCAGTTCTTTTATACTGGTTGAAGTTTAACGCTTATATTACTATGTATGGTGCTAAGAAAACATTTGGTACCTAGAGGAACATCGCAGAGACCGTATTGAGTTGCATTAATGCTAGTGTAATGAATAGTGGAGTAAGTGCATATTTTAACATTTCGTCAGGAAGTTCCTCTTCTATCGATATAACCATATCAAATAGCAATAAAAATTTTGCACCATTACTAAATGGAATATCGCTAAAGCAAACTGGAATTATTTCCGGACTAGCGTCAAAAATCATATTTTATTACTCCAACAATCTAAAGATATAGACGAGGCAATTACTCTCTTTAATAACTGAATTATTATGGCTGTAGAAAATCATGTAAAAAAACAATATATCTCTTTAAAAAAGCAGAATTATGGTGGAATTTAGAATGTGAACTAACTTAATGTCAATGAAAAGGGCCCTCAACAGATATCGAAAAGTAGAAGTCAAGTAAACCTAATCTAAAATGAAAAAAATAAAAAAAGGCAGCAAATATTTGATTTCACGCAAACAAATCCTTTGTATCTGTTGATACGTATTTCGACCTAATAGGTCTCATCAGAACAGCTATTCATAGAAGTTCTCAACGTGAAAAATCAATATTTTCTGCCTTTTAAGAAGCAACAATAACATTAGGACACAACAGATACATAGGATTTGTTTGCGTGAAATCAAATATTTGCTGCCTTTTTTTATTTTATTCGTATTTACTCTGTGTGAGTACTAGAAGCACAATTCGCTAAGGATTTCTTCTTCTTCTAGTTCCATGACCGTTATCGATCGTTGGATATCATGTTGGCTACCATATTCGCTATCGTGACTTTATTGACAGCAGCTCTAAATAACGATGTAGTTGATTTTCCATACCATTGCCTTAGATTTTTCAGCCATGATGTTCTTCTTCTACCAGGACCACGATTACCTTGGATCTTTCCCTGAATGATCAGATGTAAAAGATCATATTTTTCAGGGTGTCTCATAATATGACCGAAGTATTCCAGCTTGCGTTTCTTTATTATATTGACCAGTTGTGTTGTTTGGTTCAGCCGTCTAAGGACCTCCTCATTTCTAACTCTGTCGACCCAGCTAAGGATTTCTGCTAAGTTGTAAAAGACATGTCGTAGAATGCAAATTTTATATTCCCCATGTCCCTTTTAACATCTTTTATCAACGTCTGCTTTGCAATTTTTAGAAGGGTCAGATTATATGCAGAAATCTGAATTGTGTTTCGAAACTATTTTACGGATTTTTTAAACCTAATCTGTTTCAAAAAGCTAAGAATCAAAGCAAAATATTTCCTTGAAAAAAAGCAAAAAAAAATTCCTGACAAAATGTTGTTTCTACAATTATTACAGATACTCCACCATATTAAGTTTGGACAAAAACAAAGACAAATAAAAGATCATAAAACTGCTAAAAAAGTTCCAGCAATATCACTAAATTAAAAAGTTATAAGAGATAACCAAACAATTACTCAAATTATGGCTGAAACTTTTGCACAGAAATGTAGATCTGAACTCGAACAGATCGAAACTTCAAATGACTAGAATATACAATTTCATCTTGCAAATAAGTAGACACGACATTTTACACAAAAATAATTAGCACTTGCAGTAGCTTCCTGTGCAACACTGCTGAATCTTTATAACAGTATATTGCATACTCAACAATTACCCAGACTATGGCTGAATCAAATATCATACCAATAAAAAACCCGTTCTACCCACAAACTTACCAAAAACATACAGACCTATCTCCATAACCTGCTGATTATGTAAACTGGTCGAGAAAATATTTAATTTAAGATTAATACGATTTCTTGAAAAATGTGCAATAATTGACGTAGCACAATCTGACTTCAAACGTCACCGTTCAACTTCTGACCAGCCATTCTTCAAAAGCTTTGTCAATACAAGTTAACAGCAAATATTTACTACTTCATAAAAAACTTTTATGACAAATAACGTTCAAAGTGAAAAGAAATGGCGAAATTTCACCGACGTTCAGGCAAAATAATATAGTCTCACAAGGTTCTGTACTCAGTACATCATTGTTCATTCTTGCAATAAATGATATTTATTCTAGTGTTTGTCCATCTGTCAAGCACTCAATATACGCATATGACCAAATTGTATATTGTCAGGGAAAATGTACGATCGCCACATCCAACGTGCTTCAGACTGTTGTAAATCAACTTAGCGGATGATAAAAAAAAACTGGATTACCTTTTTCAACCATTAAAACGAAATTAATACGGTTTAACAGAAGACTCTGCAGCCAAAATCCAATTATCACCCTGATCGAAACTTCATTGCAACCAGTTACTCATTACAAAATACTCGGTTTAACGGTTTATAGTAGGCTAACTTAAAAAAGAATATTAGTGCAGTAAACGATAATGCAATCAAGATACTCAATATCATCAAGGCACTGTCATAATAAACATGGAGTTTAGACGAAAGGATCTTACTTAATGTATAAATAGCACTCTATAATGTATTAATCAGCTCAAAAATGGAGTATGGAAGCTTCATAGCATCTGCATCTGCATTCTGCATCTGCATCTGCATTCTGCATCAAAATCTGACTTAAGGCTATTTAAATCTGTATGTAATACTTTCATTTGCATTTTCCTAGGCGAAATTAAATCTAGTCCCATAAATAGTCTTTACTGCGTGGCTTACTTACCATATAGTGTTGTTCTTCATGATCACGTATTTTTCAATTTTTGTATTGTAGCGGGATTAAAGAAAACGAGTGGTTCGAATTTTTATAAATATATTTATTTATAAGTTTTCAGTTCGGTAACATCTTAACAACTCCCACTTACTCCTAACATCGTTATATATATATATATATATATATATATATATATATATATATATATATATATATATATATTTATATATATATAAATACATATATATATATATATATATATATATATATATATATACAAACAAGATAGTTTATTAGGGTTGCAGTCAGAATATTGGCCGGGATGTTAAAAAAAACACTCTTTTGACTTTTTGTCGAGCTTTCGGAATGGTTTTATTCCTTTTTCAAGACACTGTAAAAGACAATTATGTAAATATTTAAAAATATCACAATTCTTCAGTGTAACTTACTAGTCGTTGAGATTATTTTTGTAAGCATTGACACTCAACATTTATACCACACATTAAAATATACAATTATGGACATAATACATCATAAAATTTTTAAAATTTGTTGTAAAAATAGTAAAACTTGATAGATGGCATGTTTTACTGGTGTATATTAACTCATACAGAGAATGGAAAGAAAAAACAGTGTAATTAATATGTAATTAGGTGTAATTGATGTTATCTTTCTTTACCAGAAATACTAGAGGCCCTTTTTAGGTGACTATACTTTTTTAAACCTGTCTTCATGGTATGCAACATATTATACAGAGGTGTAATTTTTGTACAGGTAAATATTTATTTTATTTTTGGTGTTTTTCTAGTAAATAACAATAAATATTACTTAATTTGTCTATGTCGGACTTTTTTTTGATGCAAGATGTGCTAGATTTTATGAAACACATTTCCAAAAAACACGTTTTGAATGGTTGTTTTCTTTTGCTAAAATACAGGAATCATCGAAATGAATTCATGTTTTAGAGTTAGTGCATGTTCTGTCAATGCACATGCATTGATTTTTTTGGTTTTTATATCACTGCGATGTGATATCACCCTGCTGTGAAAGTTACGAGATGATTCTCCTATGTAAATTTTATTACAGTTACTACACGGTATAGAATAAAATTCTACTCTAGAACATGCACTAACTCTAAAACATGAATTCAATTTTGATGATTCCTGTATTTTGGTAAAAGAAAAGAACCATTCAAAACGGGTTTTTTTGGAAATGTGTTTCATAAAGTCTAGCACATTTTGCATCAACAAAAAGTCCGACATAGACAAATTAATAACATTTATTGTTATTTACTAGAAAAACACCAAAAATAAAATAAATCTTTACCTGTACAAAAAATTACACCTCTGTATAATATGTTGCATACTATTAAGACAGGTTTAAAAAGTATAGTCACCTAAAAAGGGCCTCTAGTATTTCTGGTAAAGAAAGATAACATCAATTACACCTAATTACATATTAATTACACTGTTTTTTCTTTCCATTCTCTGTATGAGTTAATATACACCAGTAAAACATGCCATCTATCAAGTTTTACTATTTTTACAACAAATTTTAAAAATTTTATGATGTATTATGTCCATAATTGTATATTTTAATGTGTGGTATAAATGTTGAGTGTCAATGCTTACAAAAATAATCTTAACGACTAGTAAGTTACACTAAAGAATTGTGATATTTTTAAATATTTACATAATTGTCTTTTACAGTGTCTTGAAAAAGGAATAAAACCATTCCGAAAGCTCGACAAAAAGTCAAAAGAGTGTTTTTTTTAACATCCCGGCCAATATTCTGACTGCAACCCTAATAAACTATCTTGTTTGTTTATATCGACAGTCACTAATATCCAGTATTTCTTATATATATATATATACAGTAGTCTCTCTCTATAACGATTCCCTATATAACGATAATTCCTCTATAACGATGAAAATAGTAAACGTTGGTTGGTTCGTCATAAGAACAATGTATTAATTCTTTCTCTATACCGATATCGTTCTCTCTTTATAGCGATAACTTTTTTAGCGTTCAATAGTTGATGGACAAATGTGTTATTGTATTTAAAGTTCAGACTACCTGAGTCACGAATGAAAAGGTCATTGTTCAGCGGTTGTTTTGTTTTGCGTTTAAGGAATGCGGCATACACTCTTTCTTATCAGAGGGTTAAGTGACGTTTATTGTTCGGGCGGCGTAATTAACTGTTATCACACAGATGTTGTCATCTATTGACGACTTTTAATTTCCAGTTTGAGTTGCGTCTTAGTGTGCCAACAGTCAACATGTTTTCAAAAAAGCGTAAAGTGCTCTCGGTGGAGGAAAAACTATCGATAACTCGAGCAATAGAGAAAGGTGAAAAGCAATCGGATGTCGTTCGCCGGACGGGGCTGTCTCAGTCAACTGTGGCTACGATATGGAAGGACAGAAAAAAGTGGCTTAAAGCGGAGATGGAGGGCGGTAGCAGGAAGAAGTTGCGGAAACCTCAGCACGAAGATTTAGATCGCGCTATGCTTCAGTGGTTCCAGCAGCAGCGTATGAACCATATTCCACTTTCTGGGCCTGTGGTCAGGACAAAAGCTGAATTTTTTGCAACTGAACTTGGAATTGAGAATTTTAAGGCATCTGAGGGTTGGCTGAGCAAGTGGAAGATGCGGCACAAGATCAACTACGGCCAAATCAGCGGAGAGGCTCGCGATGTTAACAAAAACGTAACGGATCATTGGCTAGAAAACGTGTGGCCTGGACTGAAGGCACGATATGCGTCAGACGACATTTTCAATGCGGATGAGACTGGATTGTTTTTTAAAATGACACCCAACAGAACTTTAAAATTTAAATTGGAAAAGTGCGTTGGTGGAAAGCTCTCTAAGGAACGCATTACAGTTTTAGTAGCCGCTAACATGACAGGTTCGGTGAAGCGAAAATTGTTAGTGATAGGGAAGTCGAAAAACCCGCGTTGCTTTAAAAACATAAAAAATCTACCGGTGACATATAAAGCAAACAAGAGTGCGTGGATGACCTCGGAAATTTTTGAAGAAGCGATAAGAAAGTGGGATATCGAGCTTAAAGGGAAAAAAATTCTTTTGCTTGTAGACAATTGTCCTGCTCATCCTGTATTGCACGACCTTCAAAACATCGAACTCTGTTTTCTGCCAGCAAACACAACGAGTGTCCTTCAGCCCATGGACCAAAGTGTCATCAAGAGTTTAAAAAACCATTACAGGAGAAGACTTTTGATGGAATTGGTTGAGAATAATGGCGATCTTAAACTAAACATTCTTGACGCCATCCTAATGATTAGTAAATCCTGGGACGAGGTGACGAGTAATACAATACAACATTCCTTCAAACACGCAGGATGGCTGGAAGATCAAGGATTGGCTTATGATGAAGATGACCTGCCATTAGATGTTTGGGCCAGACAGTTTGAATTTACTATCACCTACGGACCGGAAGAGCTAACAGATTTTGAAGAAGTTGATAAAAATGTAGCTACAACATCTGGACTTTCTGACGAGGACATCCTGCAAGCAGTTCGTGTAGAAGAAGAAGAAAACAGTGACTCTGAAGTGGAAGCAGAGTCAGAACCAGCTCCGACCCCTCAGCAGGCATTGGATGCGGCAAAAGTACTGCATCGATTTTTCATCCACCAGGAAGACGATATGAGTGCTGTAGAAGATTCGATGCGTCTTCAGGACAAGGTCAGGTCAGTTCTGTGGAAAGGGAAAAGAAGACAGACCAAGGTGACAGATTTTTTTGATAATGTAGGCTAAATATATTTTACAGTAGCATTTTATTTTTTTATTGTACAGTACACATGTTTTAATTGCACAGTCATTTTTTATACTGTATTGCTTATATTATTCGTTAATAAATCTATGTGGAATACAATGTTAAGTCATTTATATTCGTTTTGATAATTTTTTTAAATTAAAATAGGTTATTTAGTACAGTATTATTAATATTACAGTACAGAATTTTGTCTCTCTCTGTATAACGATCTCTCCTTATAACGATGAAAATTCCCGGTCCCTTGCATATCGTTATAGAGAGAGAGGACTGTATATATATATATATATATATATATATATATAATACCAAAGTTACTATGTTCTAGAACATTCCCACCTCTAATTCGCATACGTGACGGATTGTTTTCTTGCGTTCAAGAGAGCTTACGTGATGGTTCTTGATGCCTGAGATGCTACTTCGAGATGCATCCGTTACACGGGCCACGCTTACCTGCATGTTCGTAACACTGCTCTCCTCTTAGATCTGAGCGTCCTGATCAGCAACTCTATATGTAGGCCCAGGATGGCGGAATCTACAGGACTCTCCAGCACTGCATGAACCCCTCAGAAAGAAATAACAGTCTACTGACTTTGAAGGACACGATCTCTTCGGGTTAATGCAACACACAGTAATTCGTACGCCGGTTTCTCGAAAGATCACTTCAAGCATGCTTCTGACAATCTTCCAGTCCAGATTATCTAGTGCATGGCCTATCTTGGGTAAGGCCAAATTCTTGATGTCATAATTGCACACAATTTTCTTCAAATTAGTTAGAGCACGCCATATATCCTCGTAGCTTGCCCTGTCTGTATACGACTTCCTGGTCACCATATACAGCAAAGATCGAGGACCATCTTCTAATCTCAGTACTCTTCCAACTCTAGGCTGCTGATTTTTTAACTCGTCCAAAGGACCGAATTTCTTATAAAATACGGATGAGATTTCTTTAGTCATCTCAAGATCTTGGGCAACACAGTGGGCTAGAGAGACGTTATGCGGAACACTAAAAAGATCCTGCTGAACTTCTGTGGTCACGCCGAATCTAGCACTCTTTCTCTCTGAGTAATTTGACATAAATTCATTAAAGCTAGGTCGCCGGGCATCTTTGATCTCATGTTGAAGGGTTCGGACTTCTTCTGTTTCATTTGAGCCAGCATAAGGTGCAAGACGATTTATGTGAACCACTTTTGGTTTACCTTTCGGCAACTTCTTAATTCGGTATATTACGTCATTTATTCTCTTTTTAATTTCATACGGACCTTCCCAACGTCTTTGCAGTTTAGGAGACAAGCCACGACGACGTTGTGGATTATAAAGCCAAACAAGATCACCTACTTCATAACTTTCATTCTTGCATCGAGAATGAAAGTTGTTTACTGGATGTGTTGTCGGGCAAGCTCATGAATATTGTTCATTCTTAACTTTAGGCGGTCGACATAATCTTCGCTTGCAACATGTTCTTCGGAAGGTCTGCAGCCAAACTCTAGGTGGCTGGGCAAACGAAATTCACGACCTAACATCAGGCAGGGTGGAGTCTGGCCTGTAGTTTCATTCACGGCCGAGCGGTAGGCCAATAATATTAAATGAATGTGCTGGTTCCAATTTCTTTGATGTTCTGATACAACTTTGGATAGGTGTTTACCCATCGTTAGGTTCATTCTCTCGACCATTCCATCTGATTGAGGATGAAGGAATATCTATCTTGTCTTATTAACACCAATCAATTTACAAACCTTTTGGAAAAGGGTTTACTCGAAGTTTCGCCCTTGGTCGGAGTGGATCTCCAAGGGAACACCAGATCGGCTGAAGAATTCTTTAACAAGTACCTCTGCAGCGGTAGCAGCTTCTTTATTTATTATCGCGTAGGCCTCAGTCCATTTCGTAAAATAATCCATAGCTACCAGGATATATCTATTTCCATCATTCGTCTCTGGAAGCGGACCTGCCAAGTCGATTGCTACTCTTTCCATAGGACTACCAACATTGTACTGTTTCATGGGTGCACTCTTTTTACCAACGACTATTACTGGTTGCACATAGTTCACATTTCCGGCACCATCTTCTTACATCAACTTTACAGTTCACCCAATAGAACCGTTGTCGAACCTTTTCCAGAGTCTTCGTAATACCAAAGTGTCCACCTGATGTACCGTCATGTAACTGACGCAATACTTCTGACACTTTTAGGTACAATAAACTGAAGCTTAGATTCTGTACCATCATCGTTCTCAAAGGTTCTATAAAGAAGATCATCTTGTAGCACTAGGCAATTCCATTGGCTCCAGTAACACTTGACTTCAGGACTAAATGCACTAATGTCTTGCCCAGAAGAACTCTTCACCACTGATCTCGAGAACTCCATCTTTGGTATTATGTCTTATTATTCTATGTCCTTTAATATTCTTGCATTCGCCTTTTAGATAATTTGCAAAATGTGCTCTTTTAACGATAAGTTGATAGGCTTTATTGTTTATTATTTCATCTAGCAATGAAAACCTATTTTTATTTAAAGATTCAGCACTATGGGCTGTGTCAATGTCTAATTTATCCATCTCAAAGTTGTTCGTATTCCCTGTTAATATTGTTTTGTTTACTTGTCGGTTTTCTGTAACCTAACTTTTATCGAAAATTTGCAAAGTTTCATTTATGACATTTATGTCAACTATGTCTGGGTTAAATTGAGCTATATTAAAATGTCACTGGGATTATTTATATTATATTTGATTCTGTAACTAAGGTTCCTGAAATACCGGTCTTCTTCTTCGTTTGTTTTTGGGTTTCGATTATATAATCATTTACCCAGTACATGTAAGGTTATGCTCGTCTTGCTCTAGGCAATGCACAACCAGGGATAAATTTCTACTTCTGTTTACTGCTAATTGACAACTGGGTGATACTGAAAGATCAGCTTTTCCATTTGTTTATCTTCTTCATTTAAGGTTACTGTTTACTGCTAATTGACAACTGGGTGATACTGAAAGATCAGCTTTTCCATTTGTTTATCTTCTTCATTTAAGGTTACTGTTTACTGCTAATTGACAACTAGATAATACTGAAAGATCAGCTTTTCCATTTGTTTATCTTCTTCATTTAAGGTTAGATTAGACTTTTCTCGTTTGGGGGTAGCTTCCAAACATTGTCACATTAGGTTTATGGGTAATGCTACCTTCGGTTAGGATTAAGGATTTTAAGGACGTACATTTTTGTATGTTAGGATATTTCCAGTATTTTCTAGATTTATTTTGTTATTTTGACAAGTAAAAAAAATTTTTTTTATAGATCGATTTGAAAAAATTTGATGAATTTAATAATTATTTTTATAACTTTGTCAGAGGGTTTATATAGAATACTATGTAAAGATATTGGACTCTCTATTCCTGCTTTTATTAGTTCTAAATACAGATCCATATTTTTGTGTTTGTTTATGGGACATTCAAAGAAGATATGGATCACTGTTCCAATGGTTCCGCATTCACATATCGGTGTTTCTGTTTTACCTATTTTGTAGAGATAGCAAGGAGTTTTGCAATGTCCACTACGTAAACGATTAATATTTGTTATAGTATTTCTGCCCATATACCCACATTTGGCATACCATGGTTTTATGGGGAAATCACACTGCAATCTGCAATAGTTTGGATCGTTATCTTTAATTTGAGAATGCCGTTCATTGTAGAATTGTGTTAAAATGTCTTTTTTTGTAACGCAAAAGATATCTGTCCTAACATTTTTTATATCATATGGTACTCTTAATTCTCTCCCAATATTCGCCAGCCTATCAGCTACCTAATTACCTTTAATTCCCTGATGTCCAGGTACCCATTCTATTCCTATCGAGAATCACATATTATTAGCTTCTACCAATAGTTTTTTGGTTATTATGGTTACGTAATCCATTTAATCCCATTTGAGACTGGAAATTTTGGATAAAGCACTTTTTGAATCCGCAAAAATAACTGCTTTCATGATCCCCTTCTCAATGCACACAGAGATAGCTTTATATATAGCTATCATTTCAGTTGTAGAGATTTGTGTGTAATTATGGAGCCTTGATGAAAATTTGTAATTAATCTGTGGTATATAAATCCCAAATTAAATTTTTTTTGTTTGTGGGTCGATAGATCCATCTGTATATACATAGGTATGATTACTATATATTCCACCATATTTTGCTAAAAACATTTCAGTAGTTTCAATTTCATATTTTTCATATTTTAGGCTCTTAATTATAATAAGATATAAAAGAATTTTTCTTTCTACTTTATATATGAGAATAATTTTGTATCGGATTGTGTGTATATGCTGATGAGTAGTCTGGTATAGCTTTATTCTTCCAAAATTGGTTACTTGCATTTAGAGCTTTATTTAAATTGTTTAAACCTTTTATTACTATGTTATTTTTTTAGAAATTTGTTTTAATATATACTTATGAGCCAATATTTGAAATACCGGTCAAAACTGACTGGCAATAGCGACGTAGTTATAAACAATATTTTGGTAATCATTGAACCATTATCTTTTTCTTTTAGAGCTTTTTCCCGGTAAAATTTTTTATATTTTCCAAATATTTTTAACATCTATTATTATAATAAAAACAATTAGCACTGCGAGTGGAAAATACCAAAAAACCTTAGTTCAAGAAAATTGAACTTCAAAAAAAAAAATGTAACTCAAATAGAGACACCTAAATCACCCATTACGAAATCCCCAAGATATTTTAGTTTTCTTATAAACAAATTAATTAATATATAACAAAATAGAAATACATATTTTTTCCTATGTTGAAGACTTTTTTTTAGAAAAACTTACAAAACTTAAACATTTATACGCTTTAAATACAATAGTACATTGTTTACCGGGTAGGAAAAGCTTAACATTCCTGGACGACTGTGAAGATTGCTAGCAACACAGAGTCCAGGAATGTGGCTTTTCCTACGAGGTAAACATACTATTTTTCCGCAAATCGTTTAAAATTCGACAGATATTGATTGATTTAAAAAAAAACGCGATAATTTTATTCCCAAATAAATGGTGCTTTGAAATTCCTAATAAAATTACTTGGGTTACTATGGAAACGTATTGAGGTTGAATTGTCAAACTTGACGCTTATAAATTTAATTGCTGGTGTTCTCGAAAGTAAAATGATAAGTGATGATGAAATTTCCATTCCTGGGACTCCTCCAGAGCTGGTTGAGGCAGTGAATACTGCTTCATTAGAATTATTGCCAAAGAAATCAAGAGAAAAGTACGAAAATGCATACAGACGTTTTATGGATTATCGCATGAGTAAAAATACGAGTTCTTTCTCAGAAAATGTTGTAATGGCATACTTCCTAGACCTTTGTTTAAAGATGAAATCTTCAACATTATGGGCCAATTATTCAATGCTGAAGTCAACCCTTGCACTTAAACACAATGTAGATATATCTACATACTCAAAACTTCGTTCTTTATTGAAACGGCAAGCTCAAGGTTATAGGGCAAAGAAATCTAAGATTTTAACGAAGGAAGAAATTGAAAAATTTATCCAGGAAGCTCCAGATAAAGAAAATTTAATGATTAAGGTAATTTACAAGGTTTTAATTTCTATTTAGATTATAGCTTTATTTATTTTTTAGGTGGCTGTAATATTTGGTATTTCTGGGGCCTGTAGAATGGATGAGTTAGTCCGAATGACTGTACACGATATAGAAGACTTAGAATCTAAGCTTTTAATCAGCATACCTGATTCGAAAACCAACAAACCAAGATCATTTGTAATTAATCAGATCTACTTGAATGTTTATCGAAAGTATGTTTCGTTAAGACCAGAAAATATGAACAGTGACCGATTTTTCTTTAAATATCAAAGCGGAAAGGGTTGTAGACAAGTGGTAGGAATTCATCAATTTAGAAAAATGCCCAAAATAATTGCTACTTATTTGAACTTGGTAAATCCGACAGAATATACTGGTCACTGCTTTCGTCGGTCTTCTGCAACAATATTGGTTGACTCTGGTGCCGACATAACTAGTTTAAAGAGGCATGGCGGATGGAAGTCATCAAACGTTGCTGAAGGATATATCGAAGAATCGCTTAACAATAAGGTTGAGGTGGCAAATAAAATTTTCACAGTACAAAATATTCAACAAAATAACACTTCCACCCTGCATATTGTCCAAAATGTTTCTCATAGTTCTAAGAGTGTTCCTCCAATGTTCAATAAATGTACTAACTGTCAAATTACTGTAAATATAACAAATTGATCTTAAAAATGTATTCAGCAATGACTTGATGTTTTCAAAATATAAATTAATTCGTTATAAGCAATGTGTTTTCTATCATTTATGTAGAACACTAACAACTGTACGGAAATATCATTTCCTTACAGTAAGGAAGTCCTGACTTTTTCTTCAAGAAATTTTGACAGGAATGTCAAAATTTCCTGGCGATTTGCGGAAAATATTCTTATTTGAAAGCTGTATAATTATATAAACAATCTTTATTTTAACAAATTTTTTAATAGTCTTTTTATAATACAAATGAACATGAATAAAAATGAACTTCACAACAGTATAATTTTATGTTATTGGATGTAATTTTTAGAATTGTATTAAAAATTATTATTTATTTTAGATAACTAATCGTCTAGTCGTGCTTTCTAGCACTGTGGCCCGGAAAGATCTTCTATTACTTCATTAAAATTGAAAATTACTTTCCAAATTTTCACCATATAATTATTTCTAAATCAATTTTATCCAAGCTCTAACATCTTGATGATATGAAAATTTTGTTGAGAATGAGCTCCGAAGAAAACAATAATTCAAAGATTACAATCCTATTGTTTATAACTTCGTCGTAAATGCTGTTTAATTTTGGCCGGTTGTATCTCAGGAACTAGGTGGGGTTCTTTATTTGTATTTAAAAAAATTGACAAACTTGTATATGGTCTAGTTTTTTTGTGCCAGATTTTAAAGAATTTCATTTAAAAAAAAAATAGAATAAAATTTATTATGCAAAATCTATTTAACCGATTTTAATGAAATTTGCTCAACTGTATTACTATATTATAAAGATTGTTTAGGCAAATAATTATGACGGCCCTAAGTTCAATGTTAGTGTTTGAAAAATATTGAATAGGAAAAAAATAGTTTTCTTCCCCTCTTTTGTATTTATTGCTACTTTTCAGACAAGGCAATAAATTGTAAAACAGTTATAAAACAGTTTTAACCATCCTTATATTAAATTATCGCTATTTTATTTTATTGCTACTTCAATTTTATTTCATTGCTTACAAAGAAGTTGTTTTAAAGTTTTAAGCAAGGAAAATAAAAAAACGTTATTTTTGGTAATTTCTAAATATTTTAATTTATTGATTAATTATCCCGACCTATTTAAGAGGAAGATTAAGTTAATTATTATTACTTATAAACTATCACACAATTTTTTCTGCAAAACTCAGAATGTCAATTATCACATCCAATATAGTCAATTTGTCATATACCTGTTTTGGTCTAGTAGAACAGAATAAATAATACACCTATTATCTGTTCACAAATTGTTAATAGCACGAAATATACATTAAAGTCATAAAACTGTCGTTAAATTTGTATCATCATAGGCGTTCCTGAGGTGTTTATTCATTAAAATTAATATTAATATTAATAATGTTTTAATACTAATATATTTAGCAAAAAACAATTAAATCTTTCACACTGTTCGCAACGTAGTCGAAAGTTGTGCCAACATGTCGAATTTGCCAAAAATGGTATTCGAAGGAAAATTCATGGATTTTTTTCAAAAAAGAAATACCAAACCTAAATAAAATTTTACAAGAAGTTAGAGATAATCTGGATTTACCTCATATCGGACGAACTAAATTGTGGCAAGTTTTAAAAGAATTAAATTTCCGGTGGGCGAAATCAGACCGAAAATCACTTTTGATTGACCGGGAGGAGATAATATGTTGGAGAAGAAATTATCTAAAATCCATACGAAAATTCCGGGCTGAAGGAAGGCCAATCTTCTACCAGAATGAAACAAGGGTAAACTCAGGTCATACTCTAAAAAAAATTTGGTAACATAAAAATATATTAAGCTCCAGGCAAGCCTTTGTGGAAGGTTGGTCTACTGGTATCTCCCCACCTTCTGGTAAAGGCAGTAGATTAATAATTTCTCACATTGGCAGTGAAAAAGGTTTTGTTAAGCATGGTTTGTTGGAATTTCAGTCCAAAAGCACAAAAGACTATCACGAGGAGATGACAGCTGATGTTCTCGAAGAGTATTTTGTGCTGATGATTGAACACATACCACCAAATTCAATTATAGTATTAGATAATGCACCTTATCATTCACGACTAATAGAAAGACTTCCAACGACTGCATGGAAGAAACAGGATATTCTTGACTGGCTGCGGAATAAGTATCTGCCTTACGAAGATGGAATGGTAAAAGCAGAACTTTTAAAAATTGCCCGGCAACACAAATCTAAGTTTAAGAAATACGTAGTTGACAAAATGGCGGAAAGGCGAAACATCACAGTCCTTAGACTTCCACCCTACCACTGCGAAATAAATCCAATTGAACTCATTTGGGCACAAATGACAAGTTATGTGGCTAGAAAAAATACGTCATATAAAATACAAGCTGTACGTGAATTGTTATATGAGTCTTTACAACACATTACAGAACAAAATTGGAAAGATGCAGTAAGACATGTAATAGAAGAAGAACAAAAAATGTGGGATCTTGATAACATAATTGATGCGATCGTAGAGACAAAACCGCTAATTATTAACCCTCAAGACGACTCGGATTCCGAAGTTGATCCTATTTATTTTGAATTTGAATAGTTTTCTAATCGTAATTATAAAAAGGTAAGTAATAGTAGTTGTAATCGTAAGGTATTAAAGGGGAAGGGCGCAAAATGTCGCCTGTCAAAATGTTCAATGTGTTTTAAATGTATCCATTTTTTTTTTCAAATCCTGAGAAAACTAAAAAGCATTTTTGAAAAATTTAAAGGCAGAATAAATAAAAAGTTTCTTTTGCATGCAATATTTTCAATTAAAAATTATACTATATTTTCTCTTTTATTTTCACTCCTGTTGCATAACATATTAAAATAAACATTGTAGAAGTTTTCAGTGACTTTCTGCACTCAGTAATAATGTAATCTTTCATTCTGCGTTTAAATTTTTCAAAAATATTTATTAGTTTTCTCCGGATTAGAAAATAATGGATACATTTAAAACACATTGAAAATTTTGCCAGGCGACATTTGGCGCCTTTCCCCTTTATTAAATAAATGTATCTTTTACAGATGGCAAGAAACTTTTTATTTTTGAATAAAATAAATAAGTGTTATTAAAACAAAAATACAATTTAAAAAATATATTTATTTTGTTCAAATAAATGTTTGAATCATATACTCTACGACACTGGCCGGCCAAAATACCTTAGTAATCGGATTATAAGGCTGACCGCTGTATTGTATTCCTACAGATACAAGGTGGGTTAGTCGAAAACATCTTAAACCGTCAGTTTTAGGTTGGTTTTTACTATTATATCGTATTACCTGTCCTCTCTGTATTTCAGTTCTCTAATTAGGATTAAACTTGTAGTGAGCTATCAACAAATTGTGAACCGAGTATACTATCATTGGATCAGGTATGCATATATTTGTTTTTTTTTTATTAATTTTTTTTTGTGGTGAATGGATCGTTCTTATGCAAACCTCACTCAACGCACATACACACACACACATACGCATAAGACACTCATATAACACATACATCAAATAGAACTATAAACGCAAGAAACAAAGTACTTAAAAACTCTAAGAACTCTAGAAAAACTCTAACTAAAAAAGTGGATACCTAAAGACAAATATATGCTATGGCCAATAACATAAATGTAACTTTCTAGAACGAATCTATTGTGATTACCTGTCCTCTCTGTATTTCAGTTCTCTAATTAGGATTAAATTTGTAGTGAGCTATCAACAAATTGTGAACCGAGTATACTATCATTGGATCAGGTATGCATATATTTGTTTTTTTTATTAATTTTTTTTTTTGTGGTGAATGGATCGTTCTTATGCAAACCTCACTCAACGCATACACACACACACACACACACACACACACACACACACACACACACACACACACACACACACACACACACACACACACACATACGCATAAGACACTCATATAACACATACATCAAATAGAACTATAAACGCAAGAAACAAAGTACTTAAAAACTCTAAGAACTCTAGAAAAACTCTAACTAAAAAAGTGGATACCTAAAGACAAATATATGCTATGGCCAATAACATAAATGTAACTTTCTAGAACGAATCTATTGTGATTACCTGTCCTCTCTGTATTTCAGTTCTCTAATTAGGATTAAATTTGTAGTGAGCTATCAACAAATTGTGAACCGAGTATACTATCATTGGATCAGGTATGCATATATTTGTTTTTTTTATTATTTTTTTTTTGTGGTGAATGGATCGTTCTTATGCAAACCTCACTCAACGCATATACACACACACACACACACACACACACACACACACACACACACACACACACACACACACACACACATACGCATAAGACACTCATATAACACATACATCAAATAGAACTATAAACGCAAGAAACAAAGTACTTAAAAACTCTAAGAACACTAGAAAAACTCTAACTAAAAAAGTGGATACCTAAAGACAAATATATGCTATGGCCAATAACATAAATGTAACTTTCTAGAACGAATCTATTGTGATTTTAACCTAATATATTTGTAACAGATTACATGAGTAACTACTAAACAATAAGAAATGGTGATTTTTTTTATTCTTAATTTTAATTATAAAGAAAAATAAATTCATAACGAAACATTATTAGATATCCAATGGTTTCATACGTAATAATTTTTTAGTATAAGGAAACATGACACTAAAAACATTTATTTTTCGTTAAATATCTGAATCACCCCCAATACTTTTCCACGTTTGCGCTGTCTCTCTCTGAACGTGCGTCGGTGCTAGCACCACGAAGCAACCGCCCTAGTCACGTGAGCACGTCGTCGTGGCGCTCTAAGAGAAAGAGAGCGTCTCGACGTAATACACGCCGGAAGAATGCAACTAACCAACAGATAAACACCCACAAGTGAAGTATTACTGAAAAAGATAAGAAAATTTACCGTTTAAGAAATGAATTTTAGAAGTCAGTTGAAGTTTTCAGATCTCCTTTTAGGGAACGAGATCGCGTATATTTACAGAGGGTTTAAATGTAAATTTTCGGCTCTTTCTGCACTGGAAAAACATGGAAGAGCACTAAATTGTTAATATAACCAGCTTTAATATCATAGAGATTTAATTTGGAGATTTTACATCATACCGTTTAAATTTTTGAAATATTTTTTATCAATAATTAATTCGTTCTTCTTCTTCTAGTGCCAACGCCATTAATAATTGCTGGCTATAACCATTGCAAATTCATATCTATTTTTGACTTTATTTAAAAATGTATGTGTGTTTAATCCGGTCCAGTCGCGACTGTTTTCAGCAAGGATATCTGATATCTACCAGGACCCGTTTTCCTTCAATTTTACCCTTTTGTAATCAGCTGCAACAACTAGTAATTATCATTTCGAAGTATTTGTCCCAAATATGATGTCTTTCTCCTTTTAATGGTGTACCAAATGGTGGTCAAAAGATCTCTAAAGGATGTGTTTTCTAAATCTGAAACCTGTTTCTTGTGGCATGCTTAAGTTAATAATTGTAATAATATGGGTTTTAATTATAAGTGATAATAATAAAAATTACATTTTACATTTGGTTTTGATATTTAAATCTCCAATCCTTTTTTGTAAACTAACTTCGCATTGGAGCTATATAATATTTAACAAAAATATTTAAAAAAAATTATATATAATATTTATTTATGTGTGTCTTTTCATTTTGTGTAATAAGTACTATTTTGGTTGTAATATAATCTATCCATGGTTAAGCCAGCATTAATAGTCCAATCTTCGCACCATAAAAATAATATAATGCAATCTGCAAAAACTTGCTCTTGATTGAGTTGAATCCTTATTGGTGATCGATTCTGATTCCGGTCTTTAATATTTTATTTTAATTCCTGATTCTGATTTTGATTCTTTAATAATCCAGTCTATAAAATAAGTATTTTATTTTGGTCACTTGTTTAATATCTTCATTTAAAAAAAACCACGATAACGATGTTTTTAATTTTCTCTATGTTTATTGTTAAACCAAACTAGTCCTATACTTATATCGTAGATTGTGTTTAGAAGATCCTACAGATCTTTCTTATTTTCAGCGATAAATGAGATAACATGACGTATTGTGAGCCTAACGATTGGTAATAGTTTCAAAAATCTTGATCCTTCCTGTTAATTTTTCAAGTTCTTGTGTTAAAACCTCTTCAGAGTTTATATTAAATAGTAATGGTAAAAGTACTTTTATCCAATGTTGCCACAGCCTGTTGGACCAAATGAAGATTTCTCAATATGTAAATATCGTTTTTATCGGTTCCTCTTTGCTTTAGACATATTTCTTCAAGCCATTACGAAAGCCAAACTGTGTCTTACTCATATCTGTTTCACACTTTCTGAATATTTATGTATATATCACCGTAAACCTTAACTTAACCTTATAACCTTAAACAAAATACAATAAAATATTCTCTTTCAGCGACATTTCTTCCCCTTGGCACATGCCATCAGAAGGGTTGGCAAACAAATTTATTCTCTAATATACAAAAAATGACACAAAGGCTAATTCTATCTAACAAGGTCATTAAAATTAAAAAATAATAAATTAAATAAATATTCATATAAATATTATGACTAAACAATAATGACAATTTATAACAGTAAGGTATAACATGCATTTGAAATGAGTGAATATGTCCCATAAAGGAAGTGAAAGCTGTTTGTATAATAATATTAACCATAAAAATAACAAGAAAGTCAACTTACTATCGACTTTGTCATTGTTAACCAAGCGTATAGCAAAAAAAACAAAATCTCTTTACTGCTTTTATCGACTACAAGAAAGCGTTTGATTCAGTGCCGCATAAATGGCTTATAGATATATTAAAAATATATACAGTCGATAATAACATAATAGTGACCTTTTTAAAACATACAATTTCAGATATGAAGACCAAAATTCACCTCCAAATACCTGGTGAAAACAATATCGAAACTGAAAATATTGCAATCAACCGGGACCTTTTCCAGGGGAACTCGTTGAGAACTCTCTGGTTCTGTTTAGTGATAAACCCACTATCTCAGCTACTGAACTCTACTCACTCAAGTTTTAGTATCAAAAATAACAGTACTGTTGTGGCGAAGCTTAATTATTTGTAGTATATGGATGATTTGAAATTAATGGCTTCCACTGGAAACCACTTAGGTCGGATACTAAAAACTGTAGAAAATTTTTCAAATGATATTAGTATGCACTTAGGTCTTGACAAGTGCTGTGTCTGAAATATAATCAAAGGAAAGGTCCAGCCCGGTGGATTCGATATGCAAAACGGCCAGAACATCGAGGCCATGGGTGAAAACGATATGTACAAATACCTCGGAATAAAGCAAGCGCAAAAAATTGACTATAAGCAAATAAAACTAAGATAATTACTGAGTTTATACGAAGGGTAAAACAGCTGCTTCGTTCACACCTTAGCAGTAAAAATTTGTTTAAGGTACTGAACACCTACGCATGTTCCGAGCTCAGCTACTCATTTGGCATTGTTAAGTGGACAGAAACGGATATAGAAAATCTTCAGCGAAAAGTACGAACACACCTCACAAAGGCACAAAAATACCATCCTCGAAGTGCAGTAGAAAGAACGATATAACAGAGGTATTTAGGAGTACGAGGACTTATGGATATAAGCGAGCAATTAGAAAAACAGAATACTAATTTAAGAACTTATTTTCAGGTGCAGGCAGAAACATCTATTGTTCCTCGAGCGATTTGTGCAGTAGATGACACAATACCGATCAAACTGAGGGAACCAGAAATGTGCATAAACCATCTCACTAAGGACGAAAAAATGTGCACCTGGATGGGTGCAAACCTCTGCACGGGTGACATCCCAATGAGGTCAGTCAAGGCCATGTCTACAATATAGCATCGAACTATTGGCTGACATCAGGAAAGATATTCCCTGAAACAGAAGGTTCACTACTGGCCATTCAGGATCAGGTTATACCAACCAAAAATTACCTGAAATATATCGTCAAAGACCTTCAGGTCCAAAATAACAAATGCCGATATGGATGCTAAGCTCAGGAAACCATCCAACATCTTACCGGGGGCTGTCAGACATTTGCTGCAAATGAATATAAGGAACGGCACGACTCGGTAGGAAAGATCCTTCATCAAAAGATTGCTATCAAACTGGGACTTCTTCAAACAAACCATCTTCCATATTATCAATACGTTCCTGAGAGGATACTTGAGAATGACAACTACAACCTATATTGGGACTACACTGTGCTGACAGACCAAACACTGGCACATAATAGACCAGATCTCATACTAGTCAATAAACTAAAGAGACTTCTTCTTCTTAGAGTGCCGTCTTCCTACGGAGGTTGGCAATTATAATGGCTATTTTTATTTTAGAACTTGCTGCTCTAAACAAATCAATCGATCTGCATTGGTACCAATCACGTAGATTTTATAACCATGAGTTCTGCCTTCGGCCAACACATCTTCTTCCTTGAATCTTTTCCTGTATTTTCAGTCTCAAAATTTCATATTTTGGTCCCCTCATCACGTGGCCTAGGTATTCCAGTTTTCTGGTTTGTATAGTGGTGATTAGTTCTGTTTCTTTACCAATCCTCTCCAGTACTTCTGTATTTGTAATTCTATCAGTCCTAACTAAAGAGACAAACAACATTAATTAATGTGGCGATACCCAACAACAATAATCTTCGTGTTAGACAGAACGAAAAAATCGCCAATAACTGGGATCTGTATATTCAAATACGAAGACAGTGGAAAATGAAAAGTACCCAGACCATACCTATTATTCTCTCTATTATCGAAGTTATTTTAAAGAATCTCCTGGAAAACATAAAAAAGTTAAGTCTGAACGAACATCTCTACAACACCATGCAGAAAGCTGTACTACTCTCAACGTCCAGATGTGTACGAAAATTTTTGAGAGATACTCCAGCATATCAAGTCACCTAGGGCTTAATAACACGAAAAGAGTCCCACCAGAGCTCAATCCTTTTGATACCGTAGGTATCTGGGATAAGTGAATTTTCCCCTTAGAAGGAGTGTGAGCCGTATGGCTAAATCTGGACAAGATAGTCATAAAATCTACTTTACATCGAGCAATTTGCGCAGTAGATGATGCAACGCCACTTAAATTAAGGGGAACAAAAAATGCGCATAAACCACCTGACTGAGCTAACAAAAATGCGCACCTAGATGAGTGAACCTTTACATGGGCGACATCTCAATGAGATCAGCCAAGAATATATCAGCGTCATACTATTAGTTGACATCATGAAAGATGTTTTCCGAGACTGAAGGTTCCTACGTGCCATTCAGGATCAGGTTATTTTGCCAACTAAAAATTACCTGTAAATATATTGTTAAAGATCCTCAAGTCCAAAAAAACAAATGCCGATATGGATGCTAAGCTCAAGAAACCATCCAATATCTTACCGGTGGCTGTCAGGCGTTTGCCGGTACTGATTATAAAGAACGCCATGACTCAGTAGAAAAGATTATCTACCAAGAACTAGCTGACAAACTATGACTTCTACAAACTGACAATCTTCCCTATTATCAATACGACCTTAGAAATACAAATCAGGAATCAATGGAGAATGGAAAGTACCCAGACCGTACCTATTATTCTATCCACTACTGGTGTTATTCCCAAAAACCTCCTGGAGGAGGTTACATCAAACAGCTAGGTCTAAATGAACAATTCTATAAGGTCATGCAAAAAGCTGTACTCCTGTACTCCTGTAATCGCATTAGAGTGAGTGTGAACCGCATACATTTATAGACATAGCTATACGCACAGAAATTATTAATGCTAATTTTAATATTTTCATCCTGTTGAAATAACACCATGCTTATCGCTTTAGTAATTAAATACGCTCACTAACTAATTCCTATACTGCCATGCTTCCCTACAATAACCTGCTAACTCAGCCCGTCCCTGTCTCATCATAGTAACTAGTTCTACTGTACTAAGCTCATTTCTACCCACTTTATAATATGTCTCAATACCGAACATTTTCCCAAAAAATGTATAAGATCTTCTATATGTCTCAATACCGAACATTTTCCCAAAAAATGTATAGATCTTCTCTTTTCTTCGTGTTACACATTGAGCAAAACCTTCTTTCATTTCTGTTTGGTCGATCATTTAAAACTAGAACTCCACATCTTAATTTGATTGTTTAATTCCCGTTTTTTTTGTAATGTCCACAAAAATTTATTTCAAGCGCTCTCTTCTCACCTTACCTCAATACCAAATTTTTCTCCCGTGCTTATCCAATCTTTCCACCAGTCACACCTTGCTCTCATCATTTCTTTCAAAACAAATTTTGAATAACCTAAACATTTTTCAATATATATTTTTTTAACAATCGTAAAATAGTTTCGAAACACAATTCAGATTTCTGCTTTTATCTGTGCTTTCTAAAAATTGCAAAGCAAAACAGACGTTGATAAAGGTGTTAAAAGGGACGGGATAGGGATATATTTTTTTGTAAATTCATTGTATATAGGCTGACTCTAACAATACCTGTCTCCAAATATAACATAAAGTTAGGACAATATCTTAGACAAGAAAAGATTTTTTTTTATATAAAATATACTGATTATTTCCACCTCATCGTACTTATTAAATGGTAAAAGGATTTCCAAATGAGCAATAGACCTATCGGAATGATATTATTAATGGATTCAGTTTGTTAAATACATATAGAAAAACAAGGACAGTGCCATATGCAAAGAACGATGAGACTGGAAGTACCAGACTTGGTTTATATGTAAGTTGTGAATTATTTTGTGATTTTTTAAAAAAATGATTACTTCTTAACAAAAAACAAAAAAAAAATAAGAGAGAACACCCAAAACGGAAAGACAATAAACAAACCACAGAAACAACGATGCAAAATGAAAATATCAATATAATGCGAAAAAAGTTAATTATAACGATTTATGATGAAAGTTCATCATGAAGTGCATATTGATGTATATGCAGAGTTATTAATCTAATTCATTTTGAACATTAAGTGGAGTAAATTTAGTGGTACAAGTGGGTAAGTTTGAAACCAGTTTCAGGTTTTCAAGATATGGTTAAAATCCGTCCGGTTTCTCCTTAATGCACAAAAATTTTAATTTTATAAAACCTATGTAATAAGAACGTTCTCTTTCTCTGTGTTTCCTCTTTACTAAATATTGTTGTAATGAAAGATACACACATTTAAAAAAAATTCTTATTTTACAATACATATTTTAAAATCAAGGTCCATTCAGTTCCTAGATTTTTACCTTTTTAAAAAATAATTCCACTATGTGAAAACGTTAAAACTAACATTCCCCATATCATATTGATGTTTTTAATGTATGCTATTGTCCCAGTGGTTTATTTATTGTCTTTCTGGTTTTCTTTGTTTATGTGTTTTTTCGTTTTTTGGTTAAATAAATAACATAAAAAAATTCCAGTGTATATGCACCCTGCCGAACACCTCTTTCGGCAGGGCTGTGTGTTGTCTCCAACCTTGTTCAATGTCTACGCGGAAGAAGTTATTAAAAAAGCTCTTATGAACGAAAAAGCCGGAGTAAAAATCAACGGTCACCCCATTTGCAATATCCGATATGCTGATGATACCGCGCTCATAGCAGAAAATATTGACGACCTACAGAGATTACTAAACAAAGTGGTAGAAGCAAGTGAAGAATTTGGTCTGTCACTGAATACAAAGAAGACCAAATTCATGATAATTACAAAGAAACGTATCAATAATATCAACTTACATGTAGGACAGAATCTCATTGAACGAGTACAAAATTACAATTACCTCGGAACAAATATTAACGAGTCAAACGAATACACCAGAGAAATAAGAATAAGAATAGAGAAAGCCCGCAGTGCCTTTAACAACATGAAACAAATGTTGTGTAGCCGAAACCTAAGCCTAAAGCTGAAAATACGAATGCTTAAATGTTATGTTTTCTCGGTCCTGTTATATGGGGTGGAGGCGTGGACACTAAATAAGCAATGTATGGGTAAGCTGGAGGCATTTGAGATGTGGGCGTACCGAAGAATGTTAAAAATCTCCTGGAAGGATAAGATAACTAACCAAGTTGTATTAGACAGGATGAACAAACAAAAGGAGGTCGTATTGAGTGTTAAAATGAGGAAACTACAATACCTGGGACATATTACACGTGGGAATAAATATCAACTGTTACAACTAATTATGCAAGGAAAGATTGAAGGTAGGCGCAGCATAGGTAGGAGAAGAATGTCATGGTTGAGAAACCTCAGGGAGTGGTTTGCTTGCACTTCCATACAATTGTTCCGAGCGGCAGCCTCCAGGGTCAAAATTGCCATGATGATAGCCAACCTTCGTAGCGGAGATGATACGTGAAGAAGAATGCACCCTATTCAAGTATAAGACATAAGTCCTTTATGTTTCCCCTCATTGTTGTTTACTTAACCTTTTTGGTAGCATTTTTTTTTCGCAAACGAGAAAATATTGTTTGCCCAAAATGTACTTAAAACAGAATATAACAGTTTTTTACTATTAATGAAAAAATAGCATGTATATTTCCTTCTAAAAACATTTATGGACATGTCCACAAATCAACATTGCACTTCTGACATTTCCATTTTGATTTTCCTGTACAACCAGGGTTTTTGCACCTTAAAGGTACAGGTAGCTGTGGGTGCTATGAAAAATGTCCAAATATTTAAACACATTGCACTTTAGTAAGAGGTCTAATTTCAATGTTTGAACGTTTTGCAGCTATTACTGGACTAGATATACCGCTTGATGGTCTTCTCCGTTTTCGGTTATTTTATGAGGGCTTCACCAACTTTTATTCTTAAGTTTAGAAGGTCTATAATATATTTGTGTAAAATTCCTGATCCTAGATAATATGAATGTCTCGTTTATGCTGCAACCAAGAGTTTGTTAGGACCCCGTCAACTGCATGGAATGTAAGTTGAATAGTCCATGTTCTGCAACGACTTTTTATTTTGTAAACTACAAATAACACCATGTGTTTTATCTATGCCACCTGTGGACTTATTATACTTTGATATAACTTCGGGTCGACTTACGTTAATGAAATATTTTGTTTTTTTATTCGAACGAAGTTGGATATCATTATCAATGACTTGTTATTCAACGATCTTCATCCTTTCTTCCTTCTTTCTCTTAATAAGCAATTCTGCTTGTTCATTGTCGGATTAATACCTCTATGGAAGGTTGTCACTTTGTCTTTTGCGCGGTCGTCCGATACTTCTTCAGCACTATTGGGATGGTCTGGAGAATTGGAGCACTTTATCGCGCTTCAATGCTCCCTCTTCCTAGAGTGCCGTCTCCCTACGGAGGTTGGCAAGCATAGTGACTATTTTGTTTTAGAACTGGTTGCTCTAAACAAATCAGCGATCTGCACCAATCACGTAGATTCTTACACCATGAGTTCTGCCTTTGGACCCCTCATCACGTGGCCTAGGTATTCCAGTTTTCTGGTTTGTATAGTGGTGATTAGTTCTGTTTCTTTACCAACCCTCTCCAGTACTTCTTTATTTGTTACTCTATCAGTAAATGATACTTTTAATACTCTGCAGTATAACCAGAGTTCGAAAGCCCCAATTCTTTTTAAATTGGATTTTTTTAACTACAGTTTTATTGATCAAAGTTCTCAAGTACTGATACTTGTCTACTTGTTCTATCACGTTACCATTGATTGTCCATAAGTGATGTATATTTTGTGGGCTTTTTGTAATTAGCATGTACTTCGTTTTTTAGCGTTTATAGTAGTTCCCATCTCAACACTATTCATACTCAAACTTTCGATAAGATGTTGTAGATCCTCTATATTCGTTGCTATGCACAGTCTCGTCTGCATATCGTAAGTTGTTAATTAATTTTCGGTTAACGGTGACTCCCGCTTCGATATTATTAAGCGTATTTTGGAGAATATCTTCAGGATATAAGTTAAACAAAACTGGCGATAAAACACATCCCTGTCTAACTCCTCTACAGATCTTCATTCTTTCTGAGTGTTGCCCATCAATTTGAGCTATGGCTTGCAAGCTTTTTTGTATTCAACGAAGCACAAGTGTAGAACAGCGTTTAAATCTCGACATCGCTGAATCAATATGTTGATGGCAAATAGTCCTTCTCGAGTACCCATTTTATTTCAGAACCCGGACTCGCTAATATCTCACTAATATCCTCGTTTAGCCTTTCGTATATTCTTTATATATTACTTTTAGCAGTACCTTTAACGTATGACTCATGAGGCTCAGTGTTTGATAATCAGAGCACTCTTTTGCTGCTTGTTTTTTAGGAATGGCTATAAATGCTGACTTCAGCTACTCTTGTGGTATTATTTCCGTACCGTACACCGTGTTGAATAAATCTGCCAATACTTCCAAGTTATCCTCTTCCACTAGTGTTAACAGTTCTACTGGTATTTCATCTAATTTAGCTGCCTTATTGTCTTTAGAGTTTTTAATAGCATATTTGTTTTCATCTATCGTTCTGTCTCTCTAAAGGATTTAATTCTTGTATTTTCTGCATTTCGATTCTTTCATCTTGGAAAAGTTCTCTAACGTACTCCTCCCATCGTCTTAATTTCTCTGGTAAATCTATTAGTAGTACTCCTTTCTTGTCTTTTATGTGTCCTTGCTGTCTATTACGACCCATTCCAGTCAATTCTCTTATTTTTTGTGCATATTTCTCATTTCATCTTTTGTTTCTAGTTTTTCTATCTCTTTAAATTGTTTCATCAAATAGATTTCCTTAGCTGTTTTGATTTTTTCCTTAATTATTCGTTGTATTTCTTTATACTTCTGTAGATCTTTTCCTTTATATTACCTTCTTTCTTCCATCATTTATTCACATTATTTTTTAATTCGTTTTTTATTTCTTCGTTTTCTCACATTAATTTCTGCTAGCATTCTTATATTAATTTTTGGTTGTTGTTTTCTGAGTTCAATTCTTTTTAATTTTATTTTCACGTCAGCCATTAACGGATTGTGGTCTGGCTTAACATCTGCTCCAAGATAAGTTTTAGCTGAGGCTTGAGGCTATAGATTTTTTATATCTGCTATTTACGAGTATAAAGTCTATCTGGTTTCTGACAATGTGGTTTTCTGTATGTATAGGTGACGTCCATGTATATAGTCTTCTTTTAGGAAGCTGGAACCAACTATTAGCAATTATAATATTCTTTTCTTGGCAGAATTCTATGAGCCTTTCACCTCTCTCGGTTCTAGTTCCTAGTCCGAACTGTCCATCTATATTTTCAACTGTACCTACTCTGCAATAAAGTCTCCTAAAATATAAGTAATATCTCTAGATTTTGTTAACGTAGTTCCCTGAATAGAAATCGTTCAACGACGTATATCGGTACGTTGACTGCTTCTCTTAAGCTGCTATTATGAGCCCCTTGTATTCTCTTCTTTGTTGTGTCAGAAATATGTCTTCATGCGAGAGATGCATATGCTAATATCAGTAATATGATACTATTTATTAATTATATTTTCGTTTTTATTCTTAACTTGCTTCTTTTACCTGTGAGTCCTCTTATTGATGCTTTTTTCCTTGTTGTTGTTAGTTCGTTATTGTTAGCTTCGCTTTTCCATTTGATGGGGTTGTTTTACACTGTCAGTTGTTCCTCTGGCTGTTAATGTCTCTTTTTGAAGAGCACCGCTCTCGTTTTTTTGTAGATTATGGCGATTTTTCATTGTATACTCCATTCTTAAATATTTTTCAACACTGTTTGCAGATTATTTATTTACTGCTATATCTACGTTTCTGTGTTTCGCTGCTGTCTCTGTGTCATCGGCATAAAAGCTGGGTAAAGTTTCTGGTGTTCTTGGAATATCTGCGATGCATATGGTATACAATGGTGGTGACAGGACCACTCTCTGTGGCACTCCAGCCTCCGGGATTTCGAGGTCGGACAGGACTTGTCCTATTCGAACTCTAAAGCTTCGAAGAAATAAGTCTCGTCATTGCCCCACTGTATCCATACCCTTTATTTTGTAAATTAGTCCTTTATGCTCGACTCTGTAACGTATTCGTATCTTATATTGTTTATTTTATCAGATTTTATTTAACAACTGCTCTTTTACATAACATAACAATTCAAAACAAATGTTTTTATAATTCTATGTTTTATATTGTGGCCATTTTTTCTACTAACTTTAGTAATCCAACTGCTACTCTAGAACTTATATTTTTGGTAATAAAATCCGAAACTTACAATAAGTTCAGATTCTATTATCTTTAAATGCCTATTAAAAAGATAATACAGTTTTCCACACCCGGAAATTATTTATGTGTCATTTATGGTACACTGTATGACGAAATTGTAAACATAATGATAAAATTGTGATCTCATGTTCTACTTAGATGACACATTGTTCGCTATTGTATTGTCGTAATATATACATATGACTACGTACATATACTGTGATTTTCAGTGTTTTATTGTTACATAAAATGAATTTCTATCAAGTAACAGTCCAATCCATTAATTATTTAAGGTCACAAGAATTATCTTTCAGGGCACAAGAAAGCCCTGAAATTAGTATTTGCACCACTAGAGAAAAAACCCAGTAGGTACCTTCTGTTCGATTACATATACAGGCAAAATATCAACAAAAATAGCCAAATATATAAAAAAGAAAGGAATAACACTAGCTTTCAGAACAAATAACAACTTAAGCAAATATATTAAAAATAACAAGAGCCAAAATAAAAAGCACTTAAATCGATCAAACTGGTAGAAATTTTAATAAACGAATAGCAGAACATAAAAGGGCTTTCAATAATGAAAAAAAAAATATTCTCACTTTACCTTCTAAATTATAATCATTCTTTTAATGACGAATTTAAAATTCTTCACATTCAAAATAAAGGCCTTAAGCTATCTGTGTTAGAATTTATGGAAATCAACAAATTAAAAAACACAGATATATTTCTGAATGACCAACTTGAGACAAACAGTTCTCCCCTTCTCCTCAACCTATTTCATTAAAGACTAGAAAGTGTAACGCATGCCAAAAATAGATCACTTGATCTATTGGCTATCTACACTTGATGCTGGCTTACTTTAGGATAGACAAGTAGAATAAATATTACATATATATATATATATATATATATATTATATATATATATATATATATTATATATAAATATATATATATATATATATATATATATATATATATACATATATATATATATATATTATATATAAATAAATACAAATATATATATATATATATATATATATACATATATATATATATATATATATATATATATATATATATATATATTATATATATATATATATATTATATATACATATATATACAATATATATATGTAAATATAATATATATATATATATATATATATATATATATATATATATAAATTTTGGATGGGTTGTGCGGGTAATACAAACCATTTCCAAAAAAAGTCCTTTGCATTTATTACTTTCCCTACACAAAAGTTTAATGTTATCAAAATCAATAATATGGTCTTTGTCGATTACATGCTCTCCCAAAGCACAAGATGGTTTTTTCATTCTGCAATTACTTTTTTGAGAAATATTGCGATTTGAAAGATTTCTTCCGATCTCACCAACATAATCAGTTTCACACTGAGTACAACTAATGCTGTATACTACATTTTTTTTATCTAATTTGTCTATAGGATACTTAGTTTTATAGTATAAAGATGAATTGGTTTTGATGTTCGTTGTTGCTATTTTTATATTGTCAATAACCTCTATTGTTTGTATTAATTTAGGTGTTAATGATGGTATAAAAGGTAGTGAATGATAATAGATGTTCTGATTGTTGGATACAATGTTCTGAGATTTAGCAAAAAATGGTGTTGAGTTATTTATATTAACAATATTAGAAAGAAGCATCCTATGTAGCAGTAACATATCTGGAGAAAAAGAGTTTTCAATTAAAATATTTTTTAACTCTACGCGCTTCCATCTCTCTTCGGGTATAATTTAGCTGTTTGATCTTTCGACCTGTTACTGGAAACGATTGTTTTGACCCAACCTACTAAATTCCCCTCTTTGAATGGCCTGGGTTTCGTCAAGCGTCAATCAGTATAGTTCTTCTGCCTATTTTGGGCGGTGTCATGCATCTTCCTCGATTTATTCCATGTTTCGGCTATGGCTTCTATAACTTGGCAGATATATCTCAATTAACTTGGTCTAGAGTTTGCAGCTCGTGCGGTTTCTGTTTCACCTGTCGTACAGTTTGGTGTTTCACTACCTAACCAATATATCACTGTGATAATCTGTTTGCTTATATTAGTGCAATGGCATCCTTTTCTTGCAAGGACTGGCACCAGAAATTGTGTAAAATGTTTATAAACACTTTAACTACAGTGCTTTGTAGCTTAATTTTGGCGTTAATTAAAACTCTGTCGCGGCCCCATTAAATATCCCAATAGGGATTCACTTGGCCCACGGTTCGTACTTTGTCCATATCTGCTCTAAAGGAAAATTTAGTTCTCCCAGAGATATAAAAAATACATATAAGGATTTCTGTATACATATGAAATCTTTGACAATAACTTTAGGAGATCTCATGATCTTCTGATATTTCAATAACTTTTGGTTGGAATAATCTAATCCTGCGTAGCACGTAGAAAACCCCCTGTGTCGGGAATTTTTTCCTATGTCAACCAATAGTTCGAAGCTGTATGATCGACATAGTCTTTGTTAATCTTATTGAAATTTTGTCCATTTTTATCCATTCATATGCACATTTTTGTTACTTATACAGTAGGTTATGTACATTTCTTGTCGGTCGACAAGTAAAATCTACTGCGTACGTAATCTACTGCGAAAATTGCATAATGTATAGTCCATGTCTCAACCTGCTTCTGGAAATAAGTTCTGAAATTTGCAACCTGTTTCTCTAATTGTTTATCTATGTCCGTAAATCCTCTTTCCGCTAGATATGACGGTAAAGTTTATTTCTCTAGCGCACTACGTGGATGTTATATCCATGGATCCAAGAAGATCCTTCAAGAACGACTGAAGGATGTTCTAAACAAGAATAGAGATGACCAAGAGACATTTTAATTTCAGTCAGTAAAAGAAGCAATTTAACGAAAATAATTGATGGGAAATTCAAAAATGTTGTTAGAAGAAATTTATAAATGAAGATTTAGTTTGTTAGAAGAAATTTAAAAATGTTTCTTACATCATTGAGGAAAATGTTTCTTAAATGATTGAAGAAACTTCTGAAAATATTTTCAAAAGATTCGATGAAACGGATATATATATATATATATATATATATATATATATATATATATATATATATATATATATATATATATATATATACAAATAACACAGTTTATTAGGGTTGCAGTCAGAAATATTGGCCGGGATGTTAAAAAAACACTCTTTTGACTTTTTGTCGAGCTTTCGGAATGGTTTTATTCCTTTTTCAAGACACTGTAAAAGACAATTATGTAAATATTTAAAAAATATCACAATTCTTCAGTGTAACTTACTAGTCGTTGAGATTATTTTTGTAAGCATTGAACACTCAACATTTATATTAAAATATACAACACAAAATATACCACACACATTAAAATATACAATTATGGACAAAATACATCATAAAATTTTTAAAAATATTTGTTGGAAAAATAGTAAAACTTGATTGATGGCATGTTTTACTGGTGTATATTAACTCATACAGAGAATGGAAAGAAAAAACAGTGTAATTAATATGTAATTAGGTGTAAATTGATGTTATCTTTCTTTACAAGAAATACTAGATTCCTTTCTTAGGTGTCTATACTTTTTTTAACCTGTCTTAATGGTATGCAACATATTATACAGAGGTGTAATTTTTGTACAGGTAAATATTTATTTTATTTTTGGTGTTTTTCTAGTAAATAACAATAAATGTTACTTAATTTGTCTATATCGGACTTTTTATTGATACAAGATGTGCTAGATTTTATGAAACACATTTCCAAAAAAACACGTTTTAAATGGTTCTTTTCTTTTGCCAAAATACAGGAATCATCGAACTTGAACTCATGTTTTAGAGTTAGTGCATGTTCTGTCAATGCACATGCATTGATTTTTTTGGTTTTTATGTCTCTGCGATGTGATATCACCCTGCTGTGAAAATTACGAGATGATTCTCCTATGTAAATTTTATTACAGTTACTACACGGTATAGAATAAACAACATTCGATGACTCCTGTATTGTGAAAGGATCTTTTGTCTTGGTGTAAAGCTTCGATACTGTTTTCACATTTTTGGTTGTAATTTTTAAGCCACTAACATTTTTAAAGATGTTCATTAGCTTAGGTGTCAAAAATGGAATATAGGGTAGGCAACCATAAGTTATTTTAGATGGTAATATTGCTGCGTTATGTGTCAATGTCAATTGTCGGATCTCATTTTTATGAAAATTTTGGTTGACAGAAACTTGTGAAGGAAAAGGAGAACCGAAAATGAGTTTATTTAACAGCCCTATGGGATAAGAATTCTCTTGTAGTATGGATCTCAACTTTTTTAGTCCCTTGTCTCTGAATTCTGAATTCAGAGACAAGGGACTAAAAAAGTTTAGCGCATAAGGTATTTTTGTACTGTACGCTTATAAATAAATTAATACATTTACAAAAATTACAACCGTTCGTTATATTGTTAAACATGTTACAATATTTAAAACATAGCACTTGTCTAGTCCATAACGTGGGTCCTAGCCTCCTCAAGAATTTCTTTTCAGTTGTCCCTATCTATCGCCTTTCACCGCTAAGCACGTGTTCCTATATTTCTCATGTCCTCATCGATGTTGTCAAGGAACCTTATTCTGTATCTTCGTTTTTTCCTTTGGCCAATGGGTCAATTAAGGAGCGTTTTTCTAGTTTAGTAATTTTTTGTTTTGGACTTCATCCGCAATAAATGTGATGGAGTTTTCTCCGATTTCCACCAATTGTTGTGGGCAAAGCTTATTAAATTCCTTTCCCCGTGCGTGTACAGTTCCAAATATTTTAGGACCATGGACTGTACAAGAGTTTTTCCTTCGATATATACAAGTAGACTTCAAGGCGCTGGTTCTTTATGTGTTTGATTTAATAGGGGTTGTACTTAGAGAAAAATAAGCGTAATTAATTGAATCTACACATTTAATAACAAGAGAATATTTACACAAGCACTAATACTAATGAAAGAGTTCGCTTTAAAACATTGTCCATTATTATATCGGCGTTTTACGGGCGCGCGAAACTATCGAGAAAAACAAATACACGTTTCACTGCATTTTGGCGGCGAAGAGAGAGCTTAGGTACCGGCTACTAGTACCGAACAGCTTGAGACACTAGTCACATCTGCGAGAGATTTTGAATTGAATCTTTACCTAATTGCCGACAAGGCGGCGTCGGTTTTACCACTCAAACAACCCTTATAAGCTATTTATGGCACAAATAGTTTGCAGGCAAAAAGTACAGTCTTTAACATAAAATCCAAACTAATATTTGTGAGAACTAAAATTACACTAAAATTAATATAAAATGTTGTTTTTACAACATACTCGCCCCCGTTGAAGCGCTGGCTTTAACACAAATAAACAGATAATATTACGACAAGAGAGCATGGGGAAGAGAAAATACACTACAATTCTAATCTTATACTAACTTAATTTAAATCGTCATTGGGTAGAGGACACAATTTGGTAATAGAGCGCTTGAAGACTCCATCTTTAGTTTTGACCGAGGCAATTCTTACTCTCCCATCCTTTCCTGGAAAGACCTCAATCACTCTTGCTAGTACCCAATAAAGAGGAAGAGTGTTGTCTTCAATCAACAAGACGAGATCGTTGGGTTCTAGGTTCTTATGCGGAAGAAACCATTTGGGGCGATTTTGAAGTCTGTTTAAATAGTCGATAAACTATTTTTTCCAAAACACTTGTTGGAGTTTGGACAAATGCTGCCACAAATTTAGTCTGTTTTCGGGAATGTGGATCACTTCTTTTTCAGGGAATGACGTGAGAGATTGTCCAATCAAGAAGTGTCCAGGAGTGAGATAAGTAAAATCAGAGGGGTCACTTGAAAGGGAGCAAAGAGGCCGGGAATTGAGCACAGCTTCAATTTGAACGAGGACTGTGGTGAATTCTTCGAAAGTAAGCATAAGATTACCCAGGAGTCTACGCATATGATGCTTTGCGCTTTTAATAGCACTTTCCCAAATACCACCATGATGAGGGGCTCGAGGAACTATAGTTTTCCAGCGAATATGGGACGAGGCCAAAAATTCTTGAATAGAACGGGAGCTTTCCTTTTTCTTTAAAAACTTATAGAGTTCAAACAGCTGGTTACGAGCACCAAGAAAGTTCGTAGCGTTGTCACTGAATATTGTCTGAGGGAGGCCCCTACGACTAATAAAGCGTTTTAGAGCGAGAATAAACGTCTCTGTAGAGAGGCCAGAGACGACTTCAATATGAACAGCTCGAGTCGACAAGCAAACGAAAAGAGCAATATACGATTTTATTAAAGGAGCCTTGCGAAGTTTGGAAGCCTTTATCTGAAAGGGACCGCCAAAATCTAATCCAACATGAGTGAATGCTCGAGAGGAATTTAAACGTTCCTTTGGCAAATCTGCCATAATCTGGGTAGCGGGTTTGGCACGAAACTTAAAACAAACCATACATTGGTGAATGACCTTTTTGACTTCTCGTAGTCCATTTAAAGGCCAATATTTGAGACGAATTTGGGACAGAGTATTTTGAGGCCCTGAGTGACAAAGTCTGACATGTTCTCTGTGAAGAATGAGATGAACTATACGATTTTTTGAGGGAAGGAGAAGGGGGTATCTTTGATCAAAGGTAACGTCTGAGTTTCCAAGGCGACCTCCTACCTGGAGCATTTCATTCTCATCCAAAAAGAGGTTTAGGGGTAAAAGACACTTATTAGTTAGAGTTTTACCTTTCTTAAGCTCAGAAATCTCACTCGAGAAGTTGGAATACTGGAGCATTTTAATAATCTTCAGTTCAGCGTTTTGAAGTTTGGTGACTTCAAGGGTATCCGTTAACTTGCGAGAAAGCGGTTTAGCATTATTAACAAATCTAAACATATAGGCTAAAGTTCTTACAAACTTTGAAAAATTAGAGAACCTATCAGAAAGGGAGGTGAAAAAATCTATTGTATCATTTCGAGCATGAAGAATGACTTTCCTTTCTTCAGGCAACTTGGAGGTATAACCCTTTGGGTTGTATTTTAATAAATCCAAACGCAGTTGATTTAAAAATGGAGGACCATGAAACCACAAGGAAGAGTTTAATATCTCAGAGGGTAACATTCCTCGGGAGAGTATGTCGGCAGGATTCTCTTTGGATCGTACGTGCCTCCAGTGAGCATCAGGGGAATTATCTAAAATTTGTGCGACCCTATTTGCTACAAATTGGGTCCAACGAGAAGGATGTGAACGAAGCCAAGCGAGAACAATTTCTGAATCCGACCACATATTTATAGAGTCTAATCGAGATAATTTTTCTTTAACGATGTTAGCAATCCTTGCTGTGAGTTTACTACACAATAGCGCACCTATGAGTTCCAATCTTGGAAGGGTCAAGGGTTTTAGCGGAGCAACGCGACTCTTAGATGCTAGAAGGGAACAAGACACCTGTTCTGATTTATAGGTCACACGTAAGTAGATACAAGCTCCATAAGCCTTTAAACTTGCATCTGAGAATGAGTGAACCTCAACACCAGTGATTTCTTGACTCAAAAAGAGACATCTTGGTATACTTAAGTCCTTAAAATAAGAGAGACTGCTAATAAAACTTAGCCATTCATGTAACGTATCTGCGTCAATGGTATCGTTCCAACTGATTTTGGATATCCAGATTTTTTGCATTATAAGTTTAGCGACAACTGTAACGGGATTAATAAGACCTTGAGGATGAAATATTTGGGCAATCATTGACAGTACTTCTCTTTTAGTATATGAGTTATTTAGGGTGAAATCTGGAAGAGAGATTGAAAACGTGTCAAGAACAGGATTCCAGCATAAACCTAAAACCTTATTAGAGCAATTATCTGGAGCTATGACATAAGAAGAGTTCAAAGAGAGAGAAGAAATATTTTTTAGAAACAAGTCCGAGTTAGAACACCATTTATGTAGAGAAATACATGCTGTTCCAAGCAAACTAGTTATTTCCTTATGAGCTTTGAGAAGAGTTTGCTCATCATTAGCACCATAGAGAATGTCATCGATATAGCAACTATTTTTAAGAGCATCACTGGCCAGGGGATACTCAGTTTGATGAGTATTTGCCAGTTCCATTAAACAGGGAGTACTCTGAAAACTGGCGCTTTTAGTTCCATATGTAACTGTTTGCAGTTCCAGGCACTCAATATCTTTTTCCGGGGAGTCACGCCAAAGTATGTTTAATAGAAAGGTTTGATCAGGATTAATTTTAACCTGTCTGTACATCTTTTGTATATCCGTTGTGAAAACAAAGGAATATAATCGAAAGCGTAGCAAAATGTCAAAAAGTTCCGGTTGAAGAGTAGGACCTTTGAGGAGGATATCATTTAGCGAATAACCACTAGAACTTTTCATCGAACCATCGAAAACAACCCTAAGTTTGGTTGTTAAGGATTCTTCCTTTAATACACAGTGATGCGGGAGAAAATATTTATTTTCTAAGTTTCCATTAGTAAGAGAGAGAGGGACTATTCTAGCATGTTCGAGAAGAAGATATTCACTAATGAAAGACTTATATTGAGCGTATGTATTTTCATTTTTTAAGAGCCTATTTTCTAAATTAATAAATCTCTTTAGAGCTATTTTAAAAGATTCGCCTAATCTTTTATGCGCATTTTCGGAGACAAGTGGAAGATTTACTTGAAAACGACCCGAAGGTAAAATACGAGTGGTTTTATTAAATATTTGTTCCGCCAATTTCTCATCGGGGGTTAATTTACTAACATGCGGAACTTCTTCAATCTCGAAGAATTGTTGAATTAATTTATCTAAATAATTCTCTTCGGATTCGGACTGAACAAGGAGAGAAACATTTGACTGAGAAATAGCCAAATTTGAACTACGATGAAAGACATGAGGGGGAAGAGTACCAAAAATAACATAACCCAAGTGGGTATTCTGAAGAATGGGAAGATTCTTTCCTAGACGTATGAATCCATCAGTCAATAATTCGCTGTAGATGTCACCAGCTAGAAGCAAATCAATTTTACCGGGAACAGAGTACGAGGGATCTGCGAGAGTGAGATTAGGGGGAACATTTATTTTGTTTCTATTTAGGGTAGCTTTAGGAAGTCTGCAAGTTATACTATCAAGTACAGCAAAAGAGGTTTTGAAACTTCTATCCTTCACATTATAGGGAAAAAATTCTATGTTAATCATTTGATTTGACAATGACGTGTTTTCGGATATGGTTGATATCTGTAACTGTTTAAAATAAGGGGTGAGGTTTAACTTCTCAACCAAATCACGAGAAATAAATTAATGTTGACTCCCATTATCTAAGAGCGCTCTGGCATGCATAGGCCTGCCATCTTTAGAATACACTGTCACTAAAGCGGTAGCCAACAATACATCAGTTTTAACTGATAAAGCAGAGAGAGAAGTAGCTGTGTGAGAATCTGCAGTATTTTGTGCTTCTAAAGGAGGGTTGAACGAACTGGTAGAAGCGTCATTTTGGGTATGAGCACTATAAGGCGGAGTAGGTATGTGAGCGACACGACTGGAAGAACCTTGAGAATGTTTGGGAGCTTGAGCGTTGCGATCAATCGGGAAAGATTGCTTATTCGTATTCCTAGAGGAAGAGACATTTTCAGAGGTACTATGCAAGAGCGAGTGATGTCTTTTCTTACATATACTACATGAGCGTGCAGAGTTGCAATCTTGAGAAAAATGTTTATTACCCAAACAATTCCAACAAAGTTTCTTACCCTTTACAAAATTAAATCTTTCCTGTAAAGAGAGACATTTAAAATCATTACATTGATAAATTTTATGCGAATTACTTTTGCAACATATACAACTAGTATCTAAAAAAGAGTTTGTTTGTGAGTTAACTGATGAAAACAAAGATGTTTTTAACTGAGGCTTAGTAAATTTTCTATCATTATCAGAAACGTTTAATTTTTCTTGGATATCACACTTTTTTTCAAGAAAACAAAAAAACTGTGAGAGAGTAGGTAAAGCCTTTGAACCTATTTCATATTCAAATGACCGGTGAGTAGCGAAATCTAATTTTTGTAAAAATACTTCGATTAACAATAAATCCCAATGTTCGATTGGTACTGACATATTTTTGAGTGCGAGTAAAGTCTGTTTGTAAAGAGTTAAAAATTCTCTTAATGATTTTGAGTTACTTTTAGCTAAAGATGGAGCCTTTAACAATTTTTGAATATGTAAACTAATTACACGCGATTTATTTTCGTATCGATCCTTGAGCGTATCCAAAGCGATCTGGAAATTTTCTTCTACAACTTCAATGTTTTCAATTAAGTGCAAGGGTTCGTTTTTTAAGAAGGATTTAAGATATATAAATTTTTGCACATTGTTCAGCTCCACATTATTGATTATTAGCGTTTCAAATAGCTGATAAAACGCGTTTCATTCGGCGAAGTTTCCAGAAAAAACCTGCATTGTAATTTCCGGCAACCTAACTTTAGCAGTGGCTACAGTTGACGGAGTATCGTTTGAGCTGAGCGAGTGGGAGGGTAACTTTAATGCTTCCATCTTATGCTGCAGTCCAGCTAGTGTAGAAAAGTATTTTTTCTCCATGAGTGCTCTGTCTTCTGTTTCAGAATCGGTTTCATCGATTTCTTCAATCTGATCCATCACCTCTTCATACTTCAGATAAAATGATTTCAATTCGCTGTGTCTGAGTTGAAACTGGAGCCCGTCAGTTTCTGCATCTGCGTTTTCTAGCAGCCAGTTTACTATTCTAGTAATCTTGGCCTTCAGCGGCTTCCTCTTCTTCTTGAGATCTTCCATTTCGACTTTCAACAAAAAGTGCTACTCCAAAAATAACTGCCTAAGGTCGTGCAAACACCGAGTTCTTTAAATAAATTATTGTTTCTATTATATAATAATACGTGTATTACACAGCGAGAATAGAGTGAGTAATGTTTATCTTATATAATAACATGTATAGCAAGTTTATAGTTTATTAAAACGCGGTAAAAGTCTTAAATCACACATGAGAGTTTATTTTTGCAATTAAATTTTTTGCACACCCGGTAAATGTCTACAAATGTCTACAGATAAATTTTTAAAGAGATAGTCTTTTTGAAAAGCGATTTACCCTGTGCATAAGCGAAGTTATAATATGGAAAAATCTCACCCAATTTGTCCAGTGGTTTGCAGAAACAGGCACAAACACTATAAAACTTCACTACTGTCCTATTGTTTCAGAGTTTATCGCGACACCTTAGTCTTTTCGAGAGTCTTTTAAATACATTCATCTAAATATCCGAAACTAGTTAGTACAAATGCCAACATCAAACACAAATCCGTCGAGTAAGGACCACAAACAATGATGGAGTTTTCTCCGATTTCCACCAATTGTTGTGGGGAAAGCTTATTAAATTCCTTTCCCCGTGGGTGTACAGTTCCAAATATTTTAGGACCATGGACTGTACAAGAGTTTTTCCTTCGATATATACAAGTAGACTTCAAGGCGCTGGTTCTTTATGTGTTTGATTTAATAGGGGTTGTACTTAGAGAAAAATAAGCGTAATTAATTAAATCTACACATTTAATAACAAGAGAATATTTACACAAGCACTAATACTAATGAAAGAGTTCGCTTTAAAACATTGTCCATTATTATATCGGCATTTTACGGGCGCGCGAAACTATCGAGAAAAACAAATACACATTTCACTGCATTTTGGCGGCGAAGAGAGAGCTTAGGTACCGGCTACTAGTACCAAACAGCTTGAGACACTAGTCACATCTGCGAGAGATTTTGAATTGAATCTTTACCTAATTGCCGACAAGGCGGCGTCGGTTTTACCACTCAAACAACCCTTATAAGCTATTTATGGCACTAATAGTTTGCAGGCAAAAAGTACAGTCTTTAACATAAAATCCAAACTAATATTTGTGAGAACTAAAATTACACTAAAATTAATATAAAATGTTGTTTTTACAACAAAATGCCCTATTTACTTCAGACGTCCTAAATTAATACATATTACAATTTGCACTATCTTATTGATATTTTGATACAAAAACCTAAGTCAGAGGAGTTAAGTAGGGAAGAGTGGGTTCATCGCTAGATAGAACCACAGTGGATTCAACGAGTCCCCTTTAAAAAATCCCTTAATATATTTATAAGCCTTTTATGCAGAGCCGAATCAAAACTTTTTTTGTATATAATAAAGGCAGACACTATTATTCGCTTGTCCCAGAAAAGTCCTCATTCAGATAGGATTAGAAAAATGGCGAACCAGCGTAATAAAATTAAATCCAACCATGTTATCTTTATAACTAAACGTTATACATGCCCACCTATGCACTTAAATAATCAAAATATTAACCCCAATGTGATAGTACAATATTTTTATATTTTTGCGTATTTATCTTAATAGATGATTTACCTTACCGATTTGAAAACCACATTTTCAATAAACAAACACAACTTGGATTAAAATTAAGACAACTTCACGGGCTACTTGTAAGATTTGAACTATCATTAGACAATAAACTATTAGTGTTTAAAGCAATTTTCAAATCCGTCTTGACCTAAAGAATTCGACTGTAGGGGTATATCCTGCAGAGGTTCCAATCGAAGGTCCGTAGGCAGATTGGTAATGCATCATACTACGTCCCTAACGGAGTCATACATCGTAATCTTTTAGTGAGTGTAAGCGAAGAAATAAACAATTGTGGAGCAATAAATTTAAAACAGAGTGCACCCTAATTCTAGTGCAATAAACCTAGGGAACATCAGGACAACAGCAAGTGAGAAAACTTTAGAGATTTAACTTTTAAACTTACCAGAGAGAGTATAGGAAAATTTAATTAGAAATGTACCAGCTTTGGGAGTTAATCTTGGATCATGTTAATTTCTCTTTATTTAAATTATCAAATTTTACTATAGTTAAAACGCATGTATATAAATAGATATAGAAGAATTAAAGTGAGTAACTGTCTTTCAACATAGCTCTGATTAATCGAGTTTCCAACTAAGGTTGGATCGGTACTTTTAATCTTTTTATCGAAAGTTAACATCCGTTATTATATACCACATAAAATATTAAATGTTTTGTTTACTTTAGATATTGGGTTGGTTCTACCTATAAAAACCAACTTGTTCTATTTTTATCACTTCTTAGTTGTTAATAGATCATCAGGTGAAGTGCTTTTATTTAAATTTAGTTTGACAAATATGGGATCGGCAACAAATGGAATTTCTGTTTTACTATTGTGTGTACTTAAACTTGGTAAGTTTTATAAACAACAAACTGCTGCTCCAATCTTAGTAAATTTCTGTTCTTTGGTTTAAAATGAATAACGTTATGACGATATTTTGAACTATTTTGCGGCTTTATATATTTCTTCGTCGAAGTTATCATTAGATTTATTATTTATAATAAACTATAAATTATAAAATAGACTATAATAAGACTTTTGGCTTATTCTTATATTCGAATAGTCGGTAATAATAAAATACATTCTATAATTTCTAATTATGATAGTAAAATATGTTGTAGAATTATATATTATGAATAAATAATAAATAAACTCAGAAAAAGTAATCCTTTATTCCAAAATATTAATTACTTGTTTTAATGTTAGTATTCCTTATTATCGAAACCATCTAATAATTCCTATATAAATTGTATAAAAATAGTGTATAAAGTTAGTGTTTTATTTTAATAATTTCTTTCAATATCAAAAACCAAATTTTATTACAGTTTATAATAGACAGTTTCTTTAATTGTCGTTTATTATTCCACCTTTCTTTCAAAATTATTATTAACCTTTGCATTGCACTGTATGTTCATGGTTCCATATATGTTTGTATATCTGAAATCTGTGAAATTTGTTTTTCGTTTCTTGTTACCACCATTTCCATATTAACACATAAAAAATAGATGAACTATAATTATTGATCATAGATGAACACTAATAAAGCCACATGGTCAATTTAAATACCCTATTTAAAAATATAAACAGAAAAACAGTAATTACAGTTATTCCCTCTATGATACCTTCTCACTGACTTCAAACTTATTGTCCCAGTTTTTTTGACCCTATTCTCTGTTTTTGGTAGTACAAACTTTATCAGTCTTCTTAATTTTTTGTTTATTCCCATTTCACATAGTGCTTTGTATATTTCCTTGCGTTATACTCTGTCAAAAGCTTGTTTTAACGTCGATGAAAAGGCCTTTGTAGGTTTCCCATATTTGTAGCTGTGTTTACTGAATCCAAATTAAGATTCTTCAAGTAAATTATCTATTTTTTGAGATAGCTTATTTTTTACATATACTGCAAATATTTTTTACGCAACATTTCGTTGCGCTAGAGGTACCTCAGTAGTTGTGGTGTAACCTTTTGTCACCTTTTTTTTTTTAATTGGGCACAGTGTGGCTGCGATCCATTCTTTTAGTATGTGTTCTGGTTTCTATATTTGGCTTAGCAACTTTTACAAATGCTTAATTAGTACTGGTTTTTCATATTTCAACATCTCTGCTGTAACTTCATTTATTCCTGGGTTCTTAGTCCAGTTGGGATGTAATTTGATCTTGCATGGCAAGCTACTACAAATTTTATTATTTTAGCCTTTAGAAGTGGGTAATATTAATGTAAATTTAAAATCGTGGATGAATCTCACTGCTGAATTAGCCGCCATCTTAAATTTAAAAAACCGTTTTTGCTCAATATGTCTGCGATTTTCAGTTTTTCGGCAAAAATGGTAAAAAAAAGAAATTGTTAGAAATGCCAGTTCCAGCGGTCAATATTTTTCTAGTTCAGAGAAAAATGGAAGGGATGGCATAATTATTGAATTACTTCCTAAAATATTAATTTTAGGAAGTAATATGAATATGTACAAACAAAAATGGAGAGGTATATAATACAATTCTAATCTCTTTCTTTTTTTGCTAATATCAATATTTTAAGGTCATGGGTTCATTTCTTTTATGGCCTGTTATTAATGACGTCAGCGTCTAGGATTTATTAATTACTTGTGTCTTGTTAGGCTTCTCTTAGGCGTAGGACCTCAGATATTATTTTCATATATAGATCAAAATTGTATAAAATTCAATTTTTAATTTTTAATTGAATAAATTCTATTTTTATTTAGATACATTCATGTCGTAAAGTTATAAACAATTCAATAATTATTCTTTTCCCATCGTCATTTAGTTTTATACTTACTCGGAAAATAATGATCGCACAAAAAAAATTTAAAAAGAAAATGTAGGAAATTTGTCATTGAAATGTCATGAAATGTTTCAAAAACCTTTGACCTGAAAAAGCGCTCAGCTAGGAAATAAATGTTTACAAACTTCAAAAACACTTTTCCATTCTTTGATTTGTCATAAGTGTGTATAAAAACATATCAGTCTTTCTAATAGTTTTTTTTCTATCTCTTGTGTTTTCTCTTTTTTAATCTTAATTTATTTCTTTGTCTAGTTCTACTTTATATTCATCATCAAACCTTTCTTTGTATTTGTCTTTTATATTTCTATTGGTAACTTACGCCGCTTTGGTCATGCATACTTTTATTTGCAATCATGTTTAACATTTGTATTTTCTGCCATGCTACTCGTATATAACTCTTCTTGAGTAAAATGGTATAAAATTTATTAAAAATTTAAAAAATTATCCAAAAAGGATATATAAATGTCTATAATATCTGGATTGTATTTGGTATAACTAGCCTCATAAAGAGGTCACATGCCGTTCAAATTATATACTTAAGGTAATACAAAATTATAATTATTGAGGCACTAGGTCGATGATAAACGATTACTTTTTTTAAGGGAATGTATCCGATAGGATTGAAAATGTTCTGATAATTTATAAATCCGTTTTGAATAATTTTTAAAACATAATAAATTGAATTATAATTTTATATCATTTATCTCAAGTTACTATACTTCAAATTAAGGTTTTTAGAACTATGGTATACAGCAAACCACTGGAAGTTTCTCTTTTAAATTTTTTGTCTTTTTCTCTGGTAAATATCCTTGTATATTTACTTTGTTCTTCTGATAGTAGTTTTCCAATCTGACGATCTCCTATTTTCCTGGGTATTTTATTTAATGTTAGAAGTACGTGCTTATAGTGATCATATTTTTTTGTTTTATAATAGTTATTTATGTACCACGGGTATTAAATAAATGTTTATGCCTAGAGGGCGACGATGCTGCAAACCCGAGGACCTCTGGCCCTTGGGTTTGTAAGTCGCCCGAGGGCATATACACTTCATCTAATTTATATAACGATGCACGTCATCGGCGTCATAGCCTGTGACGTCACATGATACCAACACAAAATATTTAGGGTGTAGGTGTGTTCTTTTTTAGAATCACTTTACCGAGTACACTGGCATTACAGCTACTAGACATATTTTATTATATACGCGTAGAAATAATATTTAAAAATTTCTATTAATGTTAACTTAAAGAAATACACAATAATATGTTTCATTTAATTTGTATAAATGCATTATAAATCGTTTTTATCAAGAGCATTTGTTCGGAACACACTGTAACTGTAATCGAACGAAGGTAAAATTTTGGCATAAATTGGTAACACTTATTTGACAGTTGCGGTGTTGACACTTTTTGTACTTCATTATTTTAAATTTTAAATTGAATATCTCTTGTTTTATATTTTTAACTATTTAATAAAATCTGTTCTTTTTAGAACAAAATTAGTGTGTTTTATTTCAAAAATGTCACGTAAGAATTTAAATAGTCGTTGTAAAGAGATGGTAATACTTTTGCAATAATTATGTAATCTATTTGATTTAAAATGGAGTCAGGATTTTTTTATATCTTGGCAACTATGTCAACTTCGATCTCTGACGTAGATAATGACGTAAGTCGTTATCTAAATTAGATGAAGTATATATCTATTAATACCCGCGGTATTATTTACTAGTAGACATTCAATCGTTTGTGTTATATTGCTATGCTACGGAAATGCTGTCAAACGTGTCAAACTAAAACCGTGAAAATGCGAGATATTTTTGAGATCCCTAACCAAAGTTACTAACCAAAGTACCAAAAAGCAACGCAAAAGTTACTACCACATAAGGTACCTATGTGGTAGTAAGATGCCTAATAGGAATATGAATATGAAGAAATATGAAAAATTTTAAGTGAATTCTAAATAATGGTTTGAAATGTTGTTAAATAAATAAATGTTTCTAATAAGTTATCTTTTTGTTTGTATCTTTACTTCCGTGCGAGCCATAAAGTACACTTTATGCCAGCCCGGGAATAAAGTACACTATTATGTAGTTGATAACTAAGCAATAAAAACACAATAATAAACTAGTATGTCAAAAAATAAATTAGAAAGTATTCGCCTTTATTCGTTCCTTCGTGAAAACTTCCTTCGAGGGTTCTGTAAGTTTTGGGATGAGGGAGAAGTTGTGACTACGTTTTTTGTTATTATGGGTTAGTACCTACCATAGGTCCGCTAAAATCCAAACGTTGAGAATTTGTAGGTTGTGGCTGCTGGAAAGCATGTTTATTACCAGAATTTTGAGGTATTTTCGGAAATTCTACCTCATAGTTTGCTAAGACAGAAAAGCGATTGTTCGTTGTTATTTCTGAATATAAAGATTGAAAAAGCTTTTTGGCTTCTAAGAAGGATACTTTCTGTTCTATCATCAAATTTTTAATATGTTTTTGTTCTTGGTAAATTGGGCATAGTTTGGAAATCGTTGTATGCTGTGTACTCCGGCAATGTATACATGATTTATTAGATTCAGAACAGTTGTGTTCTTCGGTTTTTACAGACTCACATAAAATACAATGTTCTTGTCTGCTTTTGCACTGTTTTGATATGTGTCCGAATCTCAAACATTTATAGCATTGTGTGACCCTGCCTATAAACTTTTCCACGTTAAAATAAACAAAATTAACGGATATATGGCTGGATAATATGTTATCTTCAAAGCTGACTACTATGGTATTCTTAGGTACATATTCAGTTTTACAATCTTTTTCAACTTTCCTGTGCATTCGTCTGATGTCTACAACCCTTGAGTTTGAATTTATGTTTTGTTTTAAATAATCAGCGTCATAACTTTAGTCTTGAATCAGACCCTTGAACTCTTAAAGACGATTAGGTATGAAAGCTTTTAAGTAATTCTTTTAAATTTTTATTTGTGACCAACTTGTTAGCTTCTGCTATTGAATTTAGTATTACTTTAACGTGATTTCTACATATTCCTTAATTTCCTTAATGTTTTGTACGTTTAGATATTTGTGTAAAATATGTCCTACAAACATAGGATGCAAACGACCCAAATTTTGCTAATTAGTTTTTTCAACATATACGCAATAATTATTTAACGGAGTACTTATCTGGATTTATTGAGTCAAATAGTTTTGGTTCGTCCTCCTTAGCACCTATTGTTCCCAATTCCATGACGGCAGCAGTACTTTCCATATTGGAAAAACTATCACTTTCACAAAAAACTCCGCTTTCACAGAAACCTCCACTTTCACCATCTGGCGTCTTATTTTTTACGCTCCCCATGGAGGAGCGAAGTTTTTAAAAGCTAACTCATTTAAATAGTTTTGATAAATTTAGTAACACGAAAAAGCAAAAACTTGAACACTAATTAATATCAAATCGATAAGCCGGTTATTGTTGTTTGACTTCTCTCTTCGAAGGTTCAAGTGAAACTATGATGAATTTTAATTATCTTCTATAGTGTTTAATAGGTTACCTTTGATTTAAAATTTGTCAACGACTGGTTATTCAGAGGTATTATTGTAAAGACTAACAAAAATGTGATATTTTAATAAAGAAAGAATAGAATCAGTTAAACCATACTATGAAAATAATCAGTGTGCCAAGACTACAGCAAAGGTCTGTAATACAAAACACCCAGAAAAAAACGTCTGATAAGGTTAAAGCTACAGGTGAAGTTAACAACACAAAGACGAAGTAGACCGTCGAGTCCGAAATGAAGCAGTTTAAGTGGCGGTTTTGGGCCGCGTATTCACCCTTATAAAATACGATTACTTCATCAATTAAACGAAGATGATCCTATTTGACGTCTTCAATTTTGTGAAGAATTTAGTGAAATTATAAATAACAACCAACATCGATTGTACAACACGTATTTTCTGACGAGTGTACTTTTATATTAAATGGTGAAGTTAATAGACATAATTGTCGTTATTGGAGTAACAGTAATCCTCATTTATTCATGGAGATCATACACAAATAAATCAAAAATTAAATGTGTGGGTTAGCATTTTAGGAAATCACGTTATTGGACCATTATTTCATGAAGGAAATCCAAACGAAACAACCTATTTAAATTTATTAGAAGATGGTCTTATTGATCCATTGAACACCGACATATTAAAATCTGATAGTAATCTAACTGACTTTCCAACAGGACAGAGAAACTCCACATTATAATATAGGCGTAAGACAATTTTTGAATCAACGTTTTCCAGGGCATTGGATTGGCAGAAGGGGTCCAATAGAGTGATCCACTAGATCAATGGATCTTTCGCCTTTGGATTTTTTTTGTAGGGATACCTAAATTCAAAAAGATACGCCACTCTGCCTGCAGATCTTGCAGAGTTGCAACAAAGATTTGTGACAAAATGCCGTTTATTGACACCGGAGAAAATGATATACATCATTGAAATATTTAAAGATATCTTTGAAAATGTACGAAGAGGCTTTGAAAATAAACTGTATTATTGTATGGAGGCTAAAGGAGGTCATTTCGAACATTTAATTGGTTAATTTAATGAACTTTTATGTTTTTTGTTATTACTGATGTTTAACCAATAAATTAGTTAAATCCGAAATTATCTTCAAAGTTAATCTGTAAAATAAAAAAATAGTGTGTCGTATAAAGAAAAAAATATCTTTTAAATGATGTGCCACTCAACCACACCTGTTATTAAAAAAATGAAAATTAGTCCCAATTCCGAAACAAATTGACGTGCTTTTTTAAATTATAAATAAACTCTTGGTTTCTAAGTTTTTTGGGATCAAATTTTCGTTGGAACACATTGTATATAATTTGTAAATGTATAGGCTCCAACATTCAATATATCTTCTAATTTACCCTGGTTTACTTACATCGAGCAAAAAGACAAAAGAGGGAATATAAAGGTAGTGGGGGCAAAATATTATTAGACAGGAAGTGCCATCTTGAGAGGCCACATTAAACAAGGAAAGAGAGTCTTTCCTTGTTTAAGAAATCAAATTTAGTTAGGTTATGTTATTGTTTGTCCCAACTGTCATATGAAATCTTATTTATATTGAAGTTTTTTAACAATTGTGTCACATTTTAGACTGTTATCGTTAATATTTATTTAAAGTTTCTCGTCTAAGACACATTCTAAAAACTATTTTATAGCTACTGTTAATAAGTGTCGAAAAATTTAAATTTGGTCGATCCGCCATCAGAGGCCACTTTTTTGGTCTCCTTTTCATAACGATTAGATTCCCTCTTTTGTCTTTTTGCTAGATGTATACTTAGGACTAATTTATTAGCCACGGTACGTGCCTTATCGGCGATGAGAACGTCCTCACTAAGTCTATTCTGCGTGGAGTCCTACTTAATATAGAACTTTCTTGAATAGTCTGAGACCAGAACGAAAGTAAATAGTTTTAAAAAATTTAAGATATAGATAAAGAATACGTGCTCGTATAGAGTATTCTAGGTCCGCTTTTCAAAGAATAAAAAAATTCCTAATAAACCCTACTTTATCGTTAGATATCCGATACCAATTTGTAATCATGCAATGTAAATCATTCATTTATTCCATAGTGCTATACTGAGTGGAAACATGGACTCTCGGAATCACAAGTATAAGACGTGTAAAAGCCTTTGAGATGTGGGTTTTTCGAAGGATACTAAAGATCTCAAAAAGAGGTACTGAGAAGAATGGGGACAAACCAGAAAAACGAGTTATCTAGGACATATTTACAGAGGAAAAAAATACAACTTCCTACGACTGGTAATGGAAGGGAAACTGGGAAGAAGAAGAGGTCCAAAAAGAAAAAAATGCTTCTGAAAAATGTAAAAGACTGGACAGGCCTGGACACACACTCGATACTAAGAACAATTTAAGATAGAGAGCAATTTGCTGTAGTTATACCCAACCTTTAGTAATGAAAAGTTAAAGATAGACGACTTTAAGAAGAAGAAGATAGAAACTACAAAATTAAAAGAAATATTTATTATGGAAATTTAGTAGTTTTATATTTATTGTTAACTAATGTTAGTTTTTAGCTTATAGTTTCTGCAATATTTTAATCGTATACTTTACCTGAAGAATATGTCTGAAACAGTTCCATAAATTATAACGAATAATTGGTATTTATTATTTAAATGTTTTATTTTATAGCTATAGTGTCCGCTGTATCAAAATGCTGGTCATGCAAGGATTTAACCTGTAACGATCCTTTCAATTCCAAAAACGCTGTGGTTCAAAATTGTACCAATATTAATAGCTATAGATCAACAGACGTTGAAGGAATTAATGGTGGTGATACTCTATTTAATAAATATAGTACTCTGTATAGTTCGGATACAGACTATGTTTGCACCAAATACGTTGTGGATAGTAAGTACTCTTTAATAATATAATAATTATTAAATTACTTTAAGAACTAGGATTTTCATCAATTAATTTTAAAATACAATAAAGATATTAAAATAATTTTGGAATTAAACGCATCACGTTATTTACTTCAATAACAAGTGCAAGGAATAATTAGGATAACTGCATTGGTAATATTAAAATAAAGGTATTTTTTTAAGTTTTATCTGCTTGACGGCTGTGTTGGGTGGTAGGAACACACTAATTGTATACTCTAATATAATATAGCTCAAAATAAACAGTACTGAGCTTGTAATTAATTTATTATTATTATTGATGGCAGAAACAAGCAATGCAGACGAAAAAGAAATCTTTTATGATACGGTCGAAGAGGAGATAGAAAAAATACCCAAAGAAGATGTCATATTTGTACTGGGAGACCTCAACGCCCAGATTGGAAAAGAGGACTTTTTACAGCAAATTGCAGGAAAGCATACAATACACGAAAACACGAATGACAATGGGCAAAGACTATGTAACCTAGCAACAAGAGCAAATTTGTTAATAAGCTCGACAAAATTTGAACACCCTAAAATACATAAGGTAACATGGAGGTCACCGGATCAGAAAACATATAGTCAAATTGATCACATAATGATTAATAAGCGAAAACAATCTTTAATAAAAGATGTAAGAACGTTCAGAGGTGCGTGTGCAGATTCAGACCACTACATGGTCACAGCCATTATAAGACAAAAAGTTAAAATTGAAACAAAACAAAAAAAACCAACATAAAAAGTGGAATGTCAATAAATTGAGTAATGAAGAAGTAAGAAAAAAATATGAAGAGGCAGTAACAGTTCAAATAAAAGAGAAATATAAAGCAGAAGATATAAGCACAGAATGGGAGACGATCAAAAAATCAATAGAAGAAGGTGCAAATATGCAGATAGGTAAAATTCAGGCTAAAACAAAAAACGAATGGTATAACCAAGAATGTAGAGAAATAACAGGAAAAAAAGTGCAAGCCAGAAATAAATGGCTAAGAACAGATAAAGAGGAAGACAGAGAAGAATATGAAAAATTAAGAAGGGATGCTAAGAAAGTGATAAGGCAAAATAAAAGAAGATGGGTAGACAAAAAAATGCAGGAAATAGAGCAGGAAAGAACAAACAGAAATACGAAAAGTTTTTACAAAAAGATTAAAGAACAAAACAAAAAATACAAGGGCAAAACAAACGGAATAAAAAATAGAGAGGGAATAGTGATAATAGAGGACCAAGAATACAAGCAAGTATGGAGAGATTACTACAGAGAGCTCTTGACGGAGGAAACAACAGAAGAAGAAATGCATGACGAGGAGGAAACAGTACACGAAGAAGAAGCAAATGAAGTAGACATCGAAATTTCAAAAGAACCAACATTAGAGGAATTGGATGAAGTTATACAGAGAAGCAAAAATGGAAAAGCCCCAGGTAAAGATGGAATTAATATGGAACTAATAAAATACGGGGGAAGGGAACTAAGAGGAAAAATACTGGCACTATTGAAAAATATATGGAAAGAAGAGAAAATGCCAGGTGACTGGGAGGTAGGACAGATCATAACAGTACATAAAAAGGGAGACCAACAAATCTGTGAAAATTATAGAGGAATAACATTACTAAATACAACATATAAAATATTGACATCAATAATAAAAAAGAGGTTATCAAAGATCACAAAGAAGACAGTAGGACAGTACCAATGTGGATTCACAGAAGGAAGATCTACAATAGATGCAATACACACAATAAAACAAATAATGGAAAAAGCAAACGAGTATAAATTAGAACTGGAAATGTTATTCATAGACTTCAAACAGGCATTTGATTCTATTAAAAGGAACGTATTAATGACAGCACTTAAAAAATTAAAAATTCCACATAAACTCAGAAAATTAATAGAAATGACAATGAGAACTACAAAAATAAGCATAAAGACACAAAGAGGAGAGACAGAGGAATTCAGTATAAATAAAGGGATGAAACAAGGAGATGCCTTATCAACAACGCTATTTAATCTAGCATTAGAATATGTACTGCGAAATATAAATAAAGGAAATCTCAGAACAAGAGGTGGTCAAATAATTGCATATGCAGATGATATTGCTATTATTGCAAAGAACAGAAAAATAATGAAAGAAATGCTTGAAGAAATAAGAGAGAAAGGGGAGGTAATGGGGCTAAGATTAAATCAAGAAAAGACAAAAATATTAAGATTAGGGAAAAAACCAATAAAGGAAAAGATCAAAATAGGAAGTTCCGAGTTTGAAGAAGTAGAATACTTCAAATACCTAGGAGTTACAATAAGTAAATCCGGAGAAAGGAAATCCGAAATAAAAGAAAAAATATTAGCAGCGAATAAAGCTTATTTTGCAAACAAAAGATTACTTAAAAGCAAAACACTGACTAAAAAAAGCAAGATGAGCATTTATAACACCATAATTAGACCAATATTATTATATGCAGGGGAAACAATGACGATGGTTAAAAAAGATGAAGAAGACTTAAGAATTGCAGAGAGAAAGATTATGAGAACCATACTAGGACCAATCAGAACAGAGCAAAATGAATATAGAAGCAGAACAAATGCAGAAATTAAGGAAGAACTTAAGGAAGACATCGTAACTAAAATAAAGCAATGCAGAGTTAGATGGTTAGGTCACATTTGGCGAGCAGCGATGAGGCAGTGACATACGCAATGATAGAATGGAATCCAGGAGGAAGAAAGAGAAGGGGAAGACCGAGATCAAAGTGGCTGCAAGAAGTTGAAGAAGACCTCCAAAGGGCAGGAGTCAGTGAATGGAGAGGAAAAACTAGAGACAGGAAAAAATGGAGAGATATTGTCAAGAAGATAAGATAAACAAAAAAAAGACTGATCCACTTAAGAAATAGGATCTAGAAAGCATTTGCGGTTTAACCCCACGCTGGGGTGTATAGCCATTATATATATAATATAATATAGCTCAAAATAAACAGTACTGAGCTTGTAATTAATTTATTATTATTATTGATGATTTGTGGTGCCCGTTTAAAAATGGCAGTTTTAGCCATGCCCCAAATGTGTGTATTTGGAGATGTTGATAAAATCTGGAGAATGTGCAGGATAGAGGAAGTCAGTCAATCGTGACATGAATTTATTTGGAAAATGTTCCTAAAGAAATTGATAAACTGCGAGAGCAGTATTTTAAGTTGCCCCATCCTGCTAAAAAAATTGGTCTCGAAATGCCAAATTACGTGACCACAAAATTGACGTAGATTAGGGATAAAGCGTATTAAAATTTTTATGTACCTCTGTTGATTAAGTGTGACTTGCCTACTATTTTCTTTGATAATGTATGGACCAATCATTCCGTGTCCCGAAACTGCACACCATACACTCACTTTTGCGCCATGTAAAGGAATTTCTTGAACTTCATCTGGTCTGGCAAAGCACAAAAATCGTTTTGTGCGACGATTTACATGGCCTGACAAATGAAAATTTGCTTCGTCTAAAAACCATATTTTTTCAAAAACTCCGGACTTTCATACTGTAATGCAAGAATTCTGGCACAATATTTCGCTCGACTGTAATAATCCCTTGAATGTAATTGTTGATGTACCTGAATCACATACGAAAATGCACCCAGCTTTCAGTTAGCCAGACAAGAACGCTGTTGTCTGGGTGTGCGTTATGTAGTAGACGAAAAGCATGAAAAATATAATTTTTGCGCCTTAAAACTGGGAAATGGGAAGAGCATTACAAATATTCAGCTATAATAATTTCAAGAAGTTCTACGTAGTAAAAGTTATTTGGTAAAATTAAAAATTGTTTATCGCAGAAAGATTTTATCTGCAACGTTATTACGCTTAAATTATTAGGTCTACATGAATTACAAAAGCCCCGAATTAAAGAGATAAATCTTTGAATAATATTTACTAATTAAATCATTTAACGAATAGCAATTAATTTTACGTCAAAAAGTGTAAAATGTTGGCATTTTTCCACAAGTTAAAAAAATATAGTGTTTTACGACCCTTACAGCCCATTAATTCACACTTTTGCAAAAACAGAATGCATAACTTCAAATTTAAAGAAACTCACAATATTTTCGGTTCTAGTCAACAAAAAATTATTGTTGTTTTTTCAATGCAATTAGTTAATTTGTGGATTGTTTATTTAATCGAGTAATTTGTTTAAACAATTTAAAATAAATATTTGTTGTGCAAAATTAAAATTTTTCTTACTATTGTTAGTAGAAAAGGTTATAAAATGATAATAACTTAAATATTTATGTATTATAAGTATAAATAATATCTTTTAACAATAAATTTTAAAAAAATAGTTTTTTACTTGAAAATTAAATCTATAGGTGTTATTTTTCCTTGAATTATGCTTATTATTTGTACAATTACTTTTTTTAATTTAAAAACAGTACAAATATATTTTAAACAAATAAATTTGTAATGTTTTGAGGAAAATTCTCTCACATTTTAAGTAGAAAGTCTCACTATAATAACCGGTTTTTTTGAAAAAAATTTTCAGTTGTAAATATAATTATTTTTAAATGTTTATTTACATCTGAATTTGTGTCAAGTTTTAAAATCATTTGACCTAATTTTAGACCCGATAAAATTTATCTGCTCTACTTATATTCTAGTTTTTCGAATACTAAGAAGATATTAAGTTTAAATAATTGTCAAATTATTTAAACTGTCAAACGTCAAACGCCAAAAATATCTTTTAAGCATGAAGAGCTAATACCAAGCTAAAAAATTCAAAAGGTAATAATAGTTCACTAGTTTAGTCCACCACGCTTCAGTCAGTTCTTTTTTGTATTTGCCGGTTGCTAAATGTAAACCAGATCTTTGATTTTGTCTTTATACTTAATAAAGATTTTTTTAGAGATATGTTTTAGAAAAAATCATATTGTTACAAATATCTACTCGACATTTTTTACCTCAATTTAGCTCTTAGTATAAAATGTAGTAAATAAATAAAATAAATATTTTGTAATATTGCTTGATAGATCAGTTCTCTATTTATTTTTTGCAACCATCTATAACATAACTATTACAAGCAGCGTAAAAAAATGATTTAAAAGATAATATGGCAAAAAATATGAAACAGCAAAAGCTAGAACTTTTTCATCAATAAAAAAGTATCTTTGGATAATATAGAAAATTAATAAATATAATTAACATTGTATGTCTAGTAAAATAGCTGTAGTAGTGTCCTAATTTGTTAATTACTTTTAGGTAAAATTGTTTCGAACTACACTTTTACAGTAAGGACTTGTTCACCAAGGAACATCAATGGCCAAAACACCTGTGAAGCTGTGCGACAGACTATTGGAGCGCTTGTAGGAACAGTGTTATCGTGTCAAACCTGCAACGACGATTTATGTAATTCTGCCACCAGATGGAGCTTTTCAGTTTTGGTTGTGACGGTTTTTTGTTTATTTGGATTACTGCTGCGTTAGAGTATTTTTATATTATAAACATTATTATACATAAAGTCAAGCCATCACATATAAATTAGATTAAAACTGTAGAATATTTTGTTTTATATATTTGTGAATTATTTTATTTTTTATCAATACTTTAAAAATATTCTTTAATGTCTAATAAATTTATAGACTAGTTTTTTTATCAAAACTTATGCCAAATGTAAGAACAGAATCCGGTTGTTGAAATATCTAAAATATTATGTGTCCATTTTGTGTCAAGGATATGATCATTCACAGTTCGTCAACTCCCGGTTATCATTTAGCTAATACTCTCCCCCTGTTTATGCATCCTATGGGCACGATAATATTACACCTCAAGAATAAAAAGCGCAGTTGTTGTAAAAAAAATCTCACTCGATTGAGTGTATGTTATGTTTAATCAACAAATCTACATTTAATGACAAAACTTGATGTTCTTGTTAATTCGCGGATGTTTATTTGATTATACTTTACTCACTTGTTCTGTCCTATATATTAACAGGATATTTTATATTAGTCATTAAAATATGTATTATCGTTGATAACAACAGTCTCTTTTGTGGAGAGAGCTTCCCTACATAGTCTCAAATAGTGACGAGTTACAGTTGTCACCCACTATTGGAAGAATACCAAATTAATTTCAGTAATATCCGACTACAGTAAATACCATAAACCATCGCCGATTTTTGATTAAATTATGATAACTTAATTACTAGTGGAGTAGGTAAGTGGGTATAACATTTTACTGCTCTGTTTTGTCAGTCAGCCCTGCTCAACAAGTTTTAATTTTAAAATTTTATTTAAACAAATCAAAACAGGGAAAGCAACTAGATTCGATGAATTGTATTCTAAATTTATAGTTTACACCGGTACAACAATCCTAGCCAACGTATAATTACTAATCCATCAAGATATACCACAAATCATAAAAGAGCCCCAGCAACGGAGTTCTAGGAATATAGATATCAGAACTGCTCAAAACACTTGTGACACTTACGATATACATTGGTATTGGTCAACAAGAAAGATACCAACAATAGAATCAGACTATATACAAATGACAAACAAAATACTTCATTGGATCAAATTTGCCCCGGTCCACATAGGCAAGGTTTAATCGCATACGTACGGGACATAGGCCTAGTTTTCACAGTCATAGTACTTTCGCGAAAGTACTCTCATGATAGTTATCTAAATAGTGCTTTCATGCAAGTAAGGTATTTACACGTTTAAAAAACTCAGGATAGTAATCAAGAACAAGATGGAGAATATAGTGTTAACTGCTGCTGCAGCTGCTGTTGTTAAAATAATTAAAAAAAAAACGGAGAAAACTAGAAATGCTTCTGCAACATTTTTAAAAGAACTTACTGAAGAGGATCCCAAAAGCTTTTTTAAATTTTTACGCATGTTTGACAAAATGTACTATAGCAAATAAGGTAGGTATTTTTTAAACTGATACACCTAATAATTGTGGATTTAGCAATAATTGAGAAGAATTTAGGCTTCATGATGATGTAATCATCATGAAGCAGGCCATGATGTGTCATCAATATTTTAGAATATCGAAAAATTGCTTTAACGTATTGTTTTCAAAAATAAAAAAAAAATTGAAAAAAAAAGACACACACTGTGGAAGAGCTATTTCACCGAGGCAGCGTCTTGCAGTTTGTATAAGGTACGTACGAAATAAATAAATTCATGTTTTTCTAATTTTATTACGTGATTTTTCAAAAAATGGTGAATTTCTGAAACGTTTTACTTTTTCTAATTAATATTCTGGATTCATATAATATGATTAAAGAAAAACGCTTAAATCTTCATTTAATAACTAAAAATATACACAAGTTTTATAGGAACTAAAACATTTCTCAAATAGTACAACCCTAACACATAAAATAGATACGTTTGTAATATAAACATAAAATACATATTTTAATGAAAACTGCGAAAGCAGTCCTGCAAATCTTGAAAGTAAGAAAGGCTTGTAGTACCATCATCATCCATAGTTTGTATTGGCGGTGGAGATTGCAATTGGGTATAAACAGGTGATTGCATCGGTGAATTGGTCGTTGATGTATTAGCATGTTGGTAACTGGATACAGGCGATACTATTGGAAGAGCTGTTGTACTACTTGATTGTTGCTGATTATAATTATTATATATTTGTTCTTGAAGAGACTTTAGCTCATATTTCTGTACAACCAAAAATATTTCTTATTTCGCAAAATGAAAATTTAGAGCCGAAAGGGACTTTAGGGCTGGTGTTATGCCAGTTAGGAAGGAATCAACTGCATCTGGTGGTGTCGTAAGTTGCTTCCCACGTTTGTTAATTAAATACTTCATTTTTTCTGAGTTTTGCTGAAGCAGAAGGCTGAGAATAGGTAACTTTTCTTTTACTCCTGCTCTTTTTTGATATAGTAGTGTGTTTTTGTATTGGTAGTTTTTCAGTCCCTTGAATTGAAGCAGACGAATCTTCTCTTTGACTCTTGGTTTCTTCTATTATTTCATTTCGTTCATGTCTCTTGGCTTGAGGCAAAAACATTGTGTTCCTTCTCGTCGACAGAATTACTTTTTCATCTTCAGGCACTATTTTTTTAGACTCTTGTTGGGTATCATCAATATCCTGTATGTTAGTTATCGTTTCTCTTTCATTAAAATGTTTTTTCAAGAAACTTGGTTGATCAGCGTATTTGTACTTCTTTGTTACTTTGCCACTCTGTCCACTTTTTGTGATGTTTCTTTTTAAATACTTTAAATACTCGATAAAGGCACGGACGTCTTTATAACGTTAAATAATTTTTCAAAAAATTTGAAAGACGCAATAAATATGGTACAAAAAAATATGCATCGTATGGCATTTTTACCCACCCTTGGGCGTTTAAAGTTTAAAAAACTTGTATGTGTATAATTTTTCTCCAACAGATCAGGTCAGGTTTAATACCGCGTGTAAAATTAATTTCAATTAAAAGTTTATTTATATTATATTACAAAAACTGATGAAGGTAATACCGGGTGGTGAATCGTCAAACGGGCCATAGGAAACTCAATGGGAAAGTTTAAATTGTTGAATTGCTGCTTCCCTAATTATTTTAGATCAAAAGTCATAAAAAACATTTTTTTTTTTATTTCAAATTACATGTCTCGGCTGCTGCGGCCATTAACACGAGGAACTGTATTACAGAATAACAATAAAGTTACATTAATTCAATAAATTTCAATACAGATGATATCAAAAAAAAAATAAAGAAAAAACTAGCGGATGGTTACAAAATTGAAATATAGATAGATGATACAATTACAACAGGTGGTATATACAGTTTTTAAGGAACTCTATCACATTACACATATTGTTTTTAGATTTTAAAATGTCACATAAACTTCCGTGGATACCATGTTTGATCCGTGCTGCTGCGTACTGGTTACATTCCACAAGTATGTGGTGTACACTTAAACGGGAGTTGCAATATTGGCAGTTTGGAGGTTCTTCGGGAACCATCAGATATCCGTGGGTTAGCCGGGTGTGCCCAATTCTGAGCCTTTTAATGATGGTCTTCGATTTTCTTTCCATTGTAACAATTCTAGGGCCTAAAATGTTTGGTTGGATAGACTTTAGTTGGGTAATGCACCTGTTAAATTGATTTTGCCACATTGAGGTAGATAACTTTTTAATTTCAATTATTATGTCTTAAAACATTTGGACTTTTTCATCTGTAAGGTCAGAGCGACGTGCTTCATTTGCTGCATGGTCAGCATTCTCATTTCCTTTAATACCAGCATGTGAAGGATTCCATATCATCGAAACCGAAGTGTTTGATTTAGCAAGTGCTGTACATCTTTCGTGGATCTCATTAACTAAAGGATTTGATGTGTAGATTTTTCTAATTGAATTTATGGATGATAATGAATATGTGCAGATTGCTAAGTTTTTGGTACCCTGCATTGGAATCTCTAGAGCTTTAAGTATAGCGTAAAGTTCTGCTGTGAATATACTGGTCATCTTGGGTAGTCTATACATTGCTAGTATGTTATTTGTGGAAGTAACAGCACATCCGACACTTTCTTCGTCTTTAGATGCATCTGTGAATATTATGTTATCAAACTTGCCTCTATTAATTATGTCGTTAAAAGTTTGTTTCTTGAGTATCGTGGGGGTTTCCATTTTCTTATATATGCACAAATTTACGTTAAAGTCAGGTAATATTTTTAGCCAAGGTGGAGTATTGGGCTGAATAATGGGGGTGGTGAGATTTAGGTCAATATTTTCTAAGAGTGGCAATAGAAATTGTAGTGATGAATTGGCAGTAGCTCTACTGTGTGCTCCTGTTAATTAAAAATTTTTAATAAGTTGGAAAGATATATTATTAGGGTTTGCAGAAACCTTAGCAAAATAGGAGTTTAGTAGACGTTGTCTTCTAATATTTAGAGGGGGTTCACACGATTAGACATATATGCTTTCTGTCGGGCTAGATCTGAAGGCTCCAAGACATATTCTTAATGAAGTGTTTTGAATTGTCTCTAGTGATTTTAAATAAGTTTTAGGGGCAGACATATATAATATAGATCCGTAGTCTAACTTAGATCTTATTAGGGCTCTGTATAAACTTAATAGGACTTCTTCTTCGGCTCCCCATTGTCGATTGGCTAGTGATTTTAAGAGATTTATATTTTTTAAGGCACTGGCTTTAGTTTGTTCTATATGTCTCTTCCATGTTAACTTTTTGTCGAAAATTACCCCTAAAAATTTGTGATTTTCAACTACTTGTAGTGGATGCTCTTTTAATTTTATGAGTGAAAGAGTTTGTCTATATTTTTTGCTAAAGTTAATCACTTTAGACTATGTAGGCGAGAAGCTGAAACCAATTTTGTTCGACCAGTGAGAGATGCTATCAATAGTATTTTGCAAAAGAGTGCTAGTGGAGCTTGTTACTTTACCCGAACAGTAAATAACTAGATCATCCGCATAGATATTATGTTTGACAGGGGGTTGTACTAAGGAACTAAGGTCGTTAAGAAGCAGTAAAAATAAGGTTGTGCTGAGGACTGATCCTTGAGGTACTCCTGTCTCCAGGATATATGAGTGAGACATTTTACCATTTGCAGAGACTTTGAAACTTCTGTTAGTTAAAAAATTTTCAACAAACATATATATGTTTCCAGATAAATTAGACTCTTTAAGTTTTTCTAGAATTGCCGGCCTTGATGCTGTGTCGAAAGCACTTTCTATATCGAGTGAGACAGTTATAAGGTTGTTTCTATTAGAGAATGCTTCTATGATATCGGATTGAAGAGTGATAAGATTATCCATCGTGCAACGATTTGGACGAAATCCTGATTGAGCGGTATTGATAATATTATGTTTTTCAAGATACCAGAGTAAGCGTTTGTTAACAATTTTTTCCATGAGTTTGCAAAGTGTGCAAGTTAATGAGATGGGTCTAAATGACATAGTTGTATTGTCAGAAGTGTCATTTTTCTTGAGTGGAATTGTTATAGCTTGTCGCCAAAGTGATGGAAATTGGTTACCTAGCCATATGTTGTAGAATTCTAGTAACTTTAATAGTGTATCTTCATGTAGATGTTTTAGAAATATCGATGGAATATCATTCGGCCCTGCAGCACTGTTCTATAGGGAATTAACAGCTTCGACTAATTCATCGATTGTTAGTGGGAGATTGACAGGATGATCATTGGAATTTGGATTCTCATGTACAACACATTTATTTGTTATGTTTGTTGGTCCAGTACAGTTGTTATCATGTTTAGTTTTATTCAAATAGTATTTGGCAAGTGTGTTTACAATCTGCTGGTCATCAGTTATGACATTGTTATCTTCTATTAGAGCTGGAATTTTGTATGTTGTGTATCTACCTTTCATCTGTTTTATTTTAGTCCATATTTGACTAGAAGGTGTATCGGAAGTTATGCTACTGATGTATTTGTTCCATGAGTTCTTTTTGCTTTATTTCACAATTCGCTTAGATTTAGCTTTTAGTTTTCTAAAATTTATTAGATCTGCTTGGTTTCTTGTTTTACGATATCGGTTTAATGCTTTTTTACAATCTTTTACAGCTAGTTTACACGATTCATTCCACCACGGAACATATTTTTTGGAGGGATCAAAGTGGTATTTACCGATGCATTTTTCGGCGGAACTTATAATACAACTAATCAACATGTTAAGATCTTCATTAGCGGAATTCATAAAGAAGATTTTATCTGTTTGTTCCTTGACAAGTAAATTAAATAGATCCCAGTCAGCGTGAGCAATTTTCCACTTAGTTTTGCTTTGTCTTTGTGAGTTATCATTGTTAGAAATTAAAATGGGAAAATGGTTACTTCCATAGAGACTTTCCAGCGTTTTCCATGTAAGATGAGTAGATAATTCTGGATTACATATGCTTAAATCAATGGAAGAGAGACTACCTGTTTGGATATGAAAGTATGTGCTGCTTCCAGTGTTTAGAAAATTAAGTTAATTAAGTTAATTAAGTTAATTAATTTTACCTCTACCGAAAGTATTACTGGAGCCCCACATAGTGCTATGTGCATTAAAATCTCCAACTAAGATAAATGGTTCAGGAAGTTGGTTAATAAGGTTTGTAATTTCGATAGCTGTTAGGGTGTAATAGGCAGGAATATATATGTTGCAAATTACGATTTTATTTGGACACCAAACAGTAACGGCAACGGCTTCTAGAGTTGTTGTTAAGTGAAATTCTTGGTGGAATATATCTGTAGAAATAAATATAGAGCTCCCACCACTAGCTCGTGCGTGTGATGTTCGTATAAAGTGGTAGACAACGTAATTTTTAAGGTATGGATTATGGTTTTTAGAGAAATTGGTTTCTTGCAAACAAATGAAATCGGGTGAAGTATCAGCAACAAGCAGTTGGAGATTTTCTAGATGGGGGTAATACCCATCATAATTCCACTGGATTAAATTGAATAGGAAGAATATTAGAAGGGAGGATTTTTCAGTGCTGCGACCTTTGGGATCGATCGGAAAGGCACTCATCGTCAGTTAGTTCGCTTGATGAAATTGAGTCTGATAAACTTGTGACTTCAGAGGATTCTAGTTGTAGTTGTTTTTTAATCTTTTTACTTAACCGGGTAAATCGGTTTTTTAGGGATCTATCTGAAAGATGTGGATATATAGTATGCAGGTTCAAAAGTAGACTTTTTACATCATCTGTGAGCTTTTTCGCTTCTGAATAAGGATCAGAATGTCCAAAACTATTTTCAAGGAAGAAAAAGAAATTGTCTATGGGTATTTTAAAGGTTTGTGGATTCTGTTTGTATGCTTCTTGGATTGTTCTCTTGGTGGTTTCGGTTAATACTAATTCTGTTGGAGTGTCAGGTTTGTGCTTTTTTTTCTTAGCTTTGGGACCTTTTTTGGGGGAAGCTGATAGAGGGGGAGGCATATCTAACAATGTTTGAGCTTCTTTCTCAGGAATTTCAGGGCTTGTTAGTTCACTAGGAGTTTCTATTTCAGAGTGTCCTCGTTTTTGAGATAATTGTGTTATGGTAATTTGGTCTGATTGTGTGGACTCAGTGTTGGAGTCTTTATTTTCGATTTGTGGGTCTTGGGCATTATGTGTAGAGGAAGATGAAATTTTTACGGATGAGTTGGGACTTGTTGGTATATATTCGGTTTAGATTGTATTGTCTGTTGGAGAATTTGGACAGTTGGAGGCTATATGTCCTGTTTGTTTACAGATAAAACAATGTACTTTATCTGTAGAAAGGAAGGTTCTGTGTTCATTTCCTTCGAAGGAAATAAGTACTGAAGTTTGTAATTCAAAATCTTCGGAGGGAGGAAATACGTAAACTTGGCGTCTGAAACTTAATACATGTGAATATTCGTCCCCAGGAATGCCTGCTCTTAAATAAGATATAGGAGATGCGATGCGAAGTCCAAGATTTTTAATGCTATTTTCAACTATGTCATGTGGTAAGAACGGAGAAACATTAGATATAATTATTCTTTTAGCAGGGGAAATAAGTCTTCGGATATTTAAAGATACATCTCCTATCTGTATTATGGGATATGATTCTATGAGCTGGTCAACAAGATTAGTGTTAGAAAGATAGATACAAATGCGATTGTTTGATATCCTAGATGCAAAGGAGACTTGTTTAGGGCCTATTATATCACCTATAGCTTTAACGTAATCGTACAGTTTCAGATTTTCTTCGGCATGTATCACAATGGCTTGATGTTTGCTTGGAAAAGTTGGCCGTGAAATCGTTTTCGCTACTGATACATAGGATAAAACTTGGTTTTGTGTTTGAGACATATTTACTGTTTGGATATTTGGTACGCCACTGCTCATGTAGTCAAAAGCAATTGCGTTTTTAGTTGAAATTATAATTTAGCTTCTATGTATTATGATAAAGCTTCAGCTTTTTATTAATTTTAAAATAAAAATAGATTGCCGGTTGTAAGGCAATCCTGTTTAAATTTTTTCTTTTTCTGATTTTAATCAGTTGAAACAAAAAACAAACCTCAACTAGCAATGAGTGATTTATACATACATTTATTTATAGTTGAAGGTACACTTATGTTCACTGTTTTTGCACCATGTTTTACTAAGCACGACAAAATATAAAACGATGTTACTCGTTCGACACCTCGTAGTGAAATCCAAAAAAAAAAGAAACTATTTGTAGAGGACTAAATTCTAAATTAAAAACAAATGTTAAAACCGTTCTACGAATCAAATGTACTTCAAAATTTTGCAAAAATATAATAGATTTTTCAGACCACCCCTAAAAGTTAGGCCACAAGTAATACAAGAATATATTATAACGTGTGTGTTTTATTCTTACATATATCTGGTTTTATCATGTCAGATGTTTGACAATTTGAATTGTCAATTTTTTTTATTTTATGATTAAATTATAAACAATGAATTTTACTAAATACTACTACTACTGAACAATATTACTTTGTGAACAATAAATTATACTGTTTACAAATCGATCAATATAATGAAATGTACTCAGTTGACGAAAAATCGCATAATGTTGTATTCAGGCAATAGCGCGAACCTTTTTTTGTCACTACCGGATCTTTATTTAACGTAAGATATTCTACTACACTAAAATATAATTCCATGTTAAGTTATACAACAATTTAATGAATTCCAATATACTGTTACTGTGATCTTTATTCCTAATAATAATATACGATAATTTCTAAACATAAAACTATAACAAATGTTATAATAAAAGATGAATAAAACATTTTTATTATTGCTCTTTTCTCCTTAACTGAGTACACTTTTTAATCAACTTAATTTTTCTTTTAAATAATAAATGACAAAATTTTGGCCATTTAAATCATAGATAAATATAATATAGTTGATTTAAATATTGTCAAATATTAGAAACGTCAATAAGATAAAACGCAACACGTAATACACATTTTTTTCACGGCGTCTGGCCTGACTTTTAGGGGTGGCCTGAAAAATGTATTATATTTTAGCAAAATTTTGGAATACGTTTAAGTCGTAGAACAATTTTAATAATTGTTTTCGATACATATTTTAGTCCTCTACAAATAGTTTTCCATGACTTTTGGTGTAAAATAATTAGGGAAGCAGGAATTCAACAATTTAGAATTTCTCATTGAGTTTCCTATGGGCCGTTTGACGATTCACCACCCTGTATATTAAAAAAAATTATAATACAGTTTAAAAAAACTTATTTATATCATCTTATACAACTGCTGTATTTTTCACATTTTCTACACAACTTTTTTCTGTATGAATCTCATAAACAATAACCTGTGTTACCAGCGTATTCACCATTTTATATACAAATATATTTTTTGTGACATGCACGGATAAAGCTAAAGATGAAGATAAATCTGAATATTAAAAATTATAATTAAGCTTTAGGGGTGCTAATTATAGTTCGTAACAGTGCTAATATATATATATATATATATATATATATATATATATATATATATATATATATTATATATAATATATAGGTATATATATATATAGATATATCTATATATATATTAGGGATGGCGGTTTTTGACAAAACACCGGTTTTCGGTTATACCGGTTTTTTTTGCTTACGGTTTAACCTGGCAGTTATAACCGGCCAAAAAAACCGGTTTTTCCAAAAACCGGTTTTCGGTTTTTTTTATTCCAATAGATTAGAAAGTTACATTTACAATGCACTTTAGTTTGCGATACTACATTCGACTCGATATCAATATGATCAAAATTAGTACTATCGAAAGAAAATCAATATCAATGTAAATAAAACACAATTTTTTGTGTTTTTTGAGAAAAAAATTCCCCAACAAAAATTTCCCAGACTCTTTCAAATGGGATTTAAAGAAAATAATATTAATATAAATATTTTACTTAAAAATAAATTGGATAATGCAATTCATCTTTTATTTTTACTACCGTCAAAAAAAATTATCATGTATTACTTTTAACTCTTTTACGACTTCCGGTATGGGTATAAATCGTTTTGAAAACGTAGGGAAATCCTTGGAGATTCGTATTCGTAATCGGTAACTCGATATTCATAGTCATTATTTTTGGTAATCAAAAAAAGCAATTTACCCACTTTCAATGTCAAGAGTCAAGTGTGAAAAATAGATGATGTATAAATACCAGATCAGTTCTTATGTAAAAATATTATGATTACAAATACTTTTTCAACGAAATACTATAATAAAATTTAATTGTTTCTGGCGATGTGAGCTTGCACTTTCAGTATTTATAAAATAAAATAAAAATTGAATTTTAGTTTTGTTTGGAATAATTACTTGAGAATAATAATTATGATTGGGTGGGATCCAAAATAATACCTAACCTAATCCTAATCACTGTAAAAACCTAATAACCGGTTTTTACTTTAAAAATAAAAAACCGGTTATAACCGGGACAAAAAAACAACCGATAAAACCAGTTATTTCGAAGTAAAAAAACCGGTTTTCGGTTAAAACCGGTAGGTTTTTCCCATCCCTAATATATATATATATATATAATATATATATATATATATATATATATATATATATATATATATATATCGCACTGCGAGGATAAGTGGCGCAACTCAAAAATCTAACTTTTTTAGTTAACTTCATAGTGACATCCCTTAAAATGAGATCTACCTGATGCTACAATGGGCTCTTTTATAGTCCCAATATTTTCTGCTACAGAAGCGAAAATCGCTGTATTAAAATCGTAAGCAAGTTAACAGGTGGGGGGATACGAGAGGCGTATGTCAAATTTCTCAGTATGCTCCGTGATTTCGAAGTGAAAGAATAGTTTACAACAGGCCCATTTCGAAATACGTCTATTGTAACATAAATGGTAAGTACAAAGTTTGAATTAAGCCCATAGTATTTTCGGGTTAGTAGTCTGAATTAAATGTATAATTTTACCTTTTTATTTTTATTACAGTCTTTCAATGTTCTAAAATAATACTTTTTATTTCAACTATTATAATGTCATTCAGAACAAAGCGCATTATGAATTTAGTACAACCAAATAATATTAATAAAATGTCAGATAGATGTTCGCAAGGCAATGAAGAAATTTATAAATTTGTTCCTGCTCCTATTATGTCTCCATTACGCTCTTCTCTAGATGCTCCATGAAAAGGTTGGCAGCTACCGGGATTAGTGGGCTTCCCATTGCTACTCCATCTATCTGTTTATAAATCTTGTCTTCCCATGAAAAGTAGGTGGTAGTAAGGCAAATATGGTATAATTCCACTATATTCTTGGATACTAGTCCCTCAATTAAATTCAGAACGTCTTCTAGGAGAACTCTTGTAAATAGGGAAACAACATCAAAGCTAACAAGAATGTCAGATTTCTGTAAAGTTATTCCTTTGATATTCTCGATGAAATGGGCGGAGTCTTTTACAAAGGCATCGTTTTTTCTATATGTGGTTGTAAAATATCGGCCAGATGTTTAGCATGGCTGTAAGATGGAGATCCTATGGATCCACATCGTTTTTGTGTATTTTCGGTAAGCATACACAGGAGCTAAACAGGTGAATAGGACTGGCATGGGCGGCTTACGGAAAACTGAGAGAAGTGTTTGGATCAGATATCCCGATGTGCTTGAAAAGGAAGGTCTTTGATCAATGTATACTACCAGTTCTAACGTATGGAGCAAAAACATTGACCCTTACCAGAAAAGTAATCAATAAAATACAAGTGGCACAGAGGGCGATGGAGAGGTCAATGTTGAATATATCCCTTAGAGACAGAGTATTAAGTACAATATTAGAAGAAAAACTGGTGTTACTGACGCAGTTCAAAGGATTATAACATTGAAATGGAATTGGGCGGGGCATGTTGCCAGACGATGTTACGACGATGGCCGTGAAAGCCTAACGTTTTTTTAAAATATGATAGGTTGAGAAAAGACTGGTAAAATAAGTGAGATTTGGACAACGAGAATTTGGATATTTGTTGATAATGGTGTGGAAAAGAACGTCTTATCCTGACAATTCAACTAGTGCTGACAAATTTAAACGGTGTAAAAATAAATTTTGTAAGAGATTAAAAAAGTGGTAGCAATTCTAGACTTGAAATCCTAATTATGAAAAGTTTAGAGTATCTGACTTTTGTGCAACATTTGTAAGTACGAGTAAGTTATTATTTCTCAGAACAACTATAGACAAGTAAAATTTGGCAGCCAAAAGAGATAGAAAGCATTGTTACGACATTTGACCTAGATCTCATGTAAGCAGAACAAAGAAAGGAGTTTAGCTAAAGAGTTGTGACAAAAGAACATTTATATACTAAAAATTTAAATGTAAAGAAGACAGGAAAAATTTTAGAGTTAAAGCAATTAAAATACAACTGGTTATTGAGAACAATATTACAAAGCCACAAAAAAAAATAAAATATTTGTTTTGTATTGTTTGTCATTGTAAAGTAGTATTTTATTGTTTTTAAAAGCGAATTTAACTTGGGCTGCGTTGTTTAATTGGTTAGTATAACTAAAGTGACCTTTAGTCAATTTTCTAGATATTATTCATTATGATGCTATGAAAAGCAAGATTTAAAAAACTTGAACTATGAATTTCAATTCAGCAATTTTTCGAAAATTTAAAAATCCTAATTTTCTAATGATATATGTTAATTGCCATTAATTGCTGCTTCAACTCCAATAAATTGTCTGGTTCTGACACCCGTACCACAACCAAATTTTTAAATGTGTTTTTTGTGAAGTCCACTGTACACACTTTAAATACTTTCTTTTTCCCCTCTTTTTATTTTTCGTAAGTGTATATATACAAAGATATATCAGTCTTTGCATTTTTTAAAAAACATCAGGCATCATTTTATGATCGGTTCGGCATTTGTAAAGATGAAATAAGTAATAAAATTTTTAAACAATTATTATGTTACATATTTGATAAAGTTATGGCGTTTAAATGAACATAAGTTCAAACTCTGTATATTTATACTTTTGTGTTTTTGATTTTTTATTTGTATTTTTAATTTATTTAAAAAATTGTTGCAGAAAGTTGCGCTCGGAAAATCTTTTGTTAACTTTGAATTAATATTTAAATTTAGTATAGGAGGATTAAAATATCAAATTTTTAAATTACCTATTTAAACGAGAACATATTACACAGAACCGTACAATATTATTTAGGATTCTAACTAAACCAGTGGAAAAATTATCAACGCATACTAGATAGAAAAACCGATGGCACAATTTGTTCAAACTTTTTTAAACACTCAAAAACTAGGTAATAAAGCCTTCATACAATAACACCAAAATGCAAATTTTTTAGTTTTACAGTTATAAATCACATTTCATGTATATGAGCATGTGACATTGTCAGGATTTTTGAAATACACAACCGTACAATGGGAGTGAGTTAAAATGCATTTATCATTGACTTCGTGTATATATCGGGACAAAATATGCATGTGTATGTCCATATAAATCTATTTACATATTTTTTAAGCTTTCTAAACACGTAGGTTTTAGTTTTACCTGGTTATATTAAAAACAAAGATATACTAATTGCTAGAAATCTATTTAGCCAGAATGAGAAATGTCGCATGAAAAGTTTTGTGATTTTTATATATTTGTGAATATTTAACTTAACTGAACTAAATTAATATTGGAAATTCCTAATAATTATAAACCGTATCGTCATATTTAGAATAGAGAAGAAATTTTTCGCTGAACATCCTGTTACGAAACTACCGTAATGAAAGGAAAACCATTTTTGTACTTTCTAGATTTAGAAAAGATATTGTAAAAGGCAATAAGGTGCCAGGCAAAGCTCCATTCTCTCTAAAATAGTCATTATCATCATTGGCGTTATAATCCGTAGTGGGTTCAGCCTTCTCTAGAATCATCTTTTAGTCCTTCCTGTTCTTCACATTGCTTGTCCAATTTCGACTCTTTCACCTGGTCTTTAAATCGTATCCTGGTCTTGGTTCTCCTTCTTACTACATCCAATCTTTGGTTATAAATGTGTTTCAGTGGCTTTATATCGATAGTTCTCTTTATATGGCTTAGCTACCGCGATATGTTTATTTGTCCCTTGGAAGAGGACTGCGCCCATGCCGATGTCAGAGGCATCCGTATGGAGGCAGAAGGGTCTGGACGCTTCTGGTCTGTGGCATCAGTCCAATGTAGACGTCTCTTGTTGCCCTTGGTGAGGTCCGTCAAAGGCGTGATGATGTCAGAGAATCGAGGGATGAAATCCCTCAGCCAGTTGGCGGTCCCGATGAAACTTCGTAGCTGTTTCATCGTACGTGGAGTGTCGAAGCCTGTGATCTTCTCCACGTGTTTTTCCAGAGGTTGTGTGTTGGCGGAGGTGATTTTGTGCCCTAAGTACTCCAGTTCGTCTGCCGCGAATTTACACTTCTTCAGTGATGCCCATAGTCCGTGTGTCCGAAGTCTCTCAATAACCAGTCTTCGGAGTATATGATGATGTCGTCCATATACACTTTGATAAATACATCTATGTATCCTGCGAAGACTGAAGTCACGAGCTTCTGGAACACAGCTGGTCTATTCTTCAGACCGAAGGGCATCACGGTGAACTCGTAGGCAGAACCGTCGGGCAGGCTGAAGGCTGTCTTCGGGCTGGAGTCCTTGTGTAGAGGGACATGCCAAAATCCGCTTTTCCAATCCAGGGTGGTAAAGATTTGTGCTGTACCGATCTCTTTGATGAAATCGTGGATTGGCGGCATACTGGAGGCTTCGTCGACGGTGACGTTGTTTAGCTTCCTGTAATCAACGCAGAATCGAGAGGTGCCATCTTTCTTGGTTACAATAACCACCGGGCTATTGTAAGGAGATTTGCTGGGGCGGATGACTCCTGCGGTTAGCATCTCTCTCACCTCCTTGGCCATGATTTGTTTCTTCTGCATGGAGTATTTATATGGCTTCACGTTGATCGGTTGGTTAACGGTTACCTCGATTCAAGTCGTCGAATACGTCATCGTACTCTCGTATCAGTCGTTCAACTTGTTGGAAGGCGAAGACCGGAGCTTGATGGGGTTCCAACTGTTGGGTTTTGGGTTACTGTCTAGCTGGGTTCTTCCAGTAGATGGTGGTTCTGCAGGTGGTACCGACGTGTAGACATTTACGGGGTATGTCTACATTGGCCTCTTCCTGTTCTAACCAAGGCATCCCTAACACAACGTCGTGATTCAAGGTCTCCATTACAACGCAGTTGACAGTTGATTCGAGGTTGTCGATGGTGATATTGACTTCAGCAGTCCCAAGGGCCACTCTTCGATGGCTTCCGGATGACGTGGGGAGTTACGGAAGAAACGGCTTACAATAGAAACAAGAAAATCAAATACAGAAAATATGTGAAAATATTGCTAAGTGTTTCTTGACTTACGGAAGAAACAACTTAGCATAAAATTGAAAATAAAATAGACAATTATATGAAGTAATATCTTAGATAAAATATCAGAAATAATAATGCAAATGTGAAAAATATTTCTAAGTGTTCCTTTGGCTCACCGGAAAAGAACGTCTTAGACACACACAAATTAACAAGTCAAATAAAATATCAAAGCAATATTTCTAAGAGTTCTTTGACTTACCGGGAAGAACTACTTAGATATCAATTAAAATCAAATATCAAATAGATAAAGCGAAATAAATATTTCTAAGTGTTCTTAACTTACGGAAGAACAACTTAGATACAAAAAAAAACACAAGAAAATAAACAATCAAAATTATCAAATAATCAATACATGAACAAATATAGATTAATGTAATATTCTAACCTGAAAAGGTCTGAATATATAATAATGCTAAAATAAAAATGGTATACAGGAAATCAGAAAAAAAACAATAACTTAGTTGGAACAATAAATGCACCGACTAGGTCTACAGTAGAAGAGGCAAGCTCGACTGACCGATGAGAGAAAATCCACCTGCTTTTATATAAAACAAATCCTTTGTTTTACACAGCAAAAGTTGAATTTCCTCCGCATCGAGCCAATCAGAAACTCGGATTTGGCCAAACTTGGAATTCCCAAGTATTTGGACCAATCTCCGAATTTCTTGATGCGTCCGGCACGTCCTGACTGACACGCCTCCGAAAACAGGTTATGCAATAGCAATTACCATGTTTATTAAGACAGCTAAGTGTATCTGGCGAGTTCCGTTTTTGTTCAACTCGTCATATAAACTGTGATGTTTACCGGTTAGTGCGTATGCCTTCTATATATATATATATATATATATATATATATATATATATATATATATATATATATATATATAATCTTAAGTAGGTAAAATCTTCTTTGTTAAGACATTTACGTTATTTCTCGGATAGTATTGTATAATGCTTTCTAAATGTTCATAAAATTTTTATTTTCTTCTTCGGGCTTTTCCATAGTTAGTGCGTGAGTATTTATTTGGATGCCTATTATAACGTGCCATTATACGATACAGTTGGATGATAAGGAATTAAATAATGGGAGTTTATAACATAGTCGTATAAAATCACATACATATAAACAAAGAAATGAATATTTTAGAAAAAAATTTCACGATAGCATAATAAGCAGGAACAGTGATATCCCATTTAAAACTAAGTCTTGTGATTTTAAACATTTGTAATATTTTTGTATGGCCACCTAACATTTAGCAACTTAATGAATTTCATTTATTTAACTTCATTCATATTTAATTAATTCCTAATCTTGGTGAACGAGAAGTCACGAATATGAGAGAAAATGACAAGAGACAGCACTGAAGAAAACAAATATAAGTGTATAACACTTAGAAGGAATCAAAGATCCATTCATAGAAACCAGAGACGATAACGCCTCCAAGGAAAGTATGGAATAATTCTTGTAAAGAAAACTAGAACTGCAAGTTATAGAGAAGCTGTAAAAAAAAACGGCATTGACTTTTTGCAGAAATAAAAAACATGTCTGATAAGACACAAATGTTACAAAATAAAAATAAATAAAATTGTCCCATTGTCTTTCCTTTTATGTCTTTTACCTTTAACCGTTGCCTGTATTGTTTGTGTTACAAAAAAAGTCGCTATGAAGGACAACTTAGCGTGAATCGTGTGTTCCTGTTCAATCCTTTTTGTATAGTCACACAATAGTGTTTTTAATGGGAAGGTTAGGAAATTAAGTAAATGTGGTGCGAATGAACGAACGGTTAGGAAATTTGCATGAATTTGAAGGAAGTGTAGGAGATTGTTTTTATGTATTCAACCTATATTGTCTGGCTAAATAGGTCTTGTAAATAAGACCAAAAAATAAAAAAAAAATAAATAAAGGTGTTACGGATTATGAAATCTACATTAAATTAGAGTTGACCAAATAGAAGCGGTAAATTTTAGGTAAAAATTAAGAAAACGGCAAAGGACGTATAAAATAAGTATAACACAACAAATGTAAAATATGAGAAGTTTAGAGTAAATTAAATGGAATGGAAATAGAGAAACTATAAATGGATATAAAAATGATCAAAGCATACCAAACCAATGGTGAAAAATCTGTAGAAAACAAAAGTGTAGTAGCAGATCAAAGTAGTACTAACAGCCATATCTGAACCACAATAGTAACTGATTACACAAATAAAAAATAAACTAAATATGCGAAATATAAGTAGTAACAAGTAAGTTATTAACTTATTTAAAATATTATTTAGGTAGCGGATAGATACACTTATACGATCCCGGTGTAAGTCAGATCTATTTCATGGACGCGACTCTGCTCACGCAAGCTATGGCTATCCCTCAAAACCAAATAGGGGAGGTCATGTCCCGATCCAAGTTTCCTACCAAACACCCAAAAATCCTTCCCGATTATCCAACCCACAGGAGTAAACCTATTGCGTCAGAAAAATCATTGGGGAAGGCAACGGGAAACCACCCCAATTATTTCTCCCGAGTAAAGTTAACATGGCTTAATGCAATCGTAACGGAAGTATTACTGATCATGAATCACGGAAACCAAGATCCGGCAGGGAAGGGCGGGCACCAGACTGTAGGGCCTCCCCGGTCGTCATCACACGAAATCCCTACAATTTTAGAAGTACGACAACTTTAAAAATGTCTAGCAGTACAATCAGATTAGGTACCTGGAATGTTAAAAGCCTCTATGCAGCAGGCAAGCTCAGTAACTTAGTTCAAAAGGTTAAACGTTTAAAAATTGATATAACCCATTATATCAATTTTTAAGTGATCAGTGAGCTCCGGTGGCCTGGAACGGGAATATGTGAACAAGATGAAGGCACACTATACTATTTTGGAAGTGCAGAAAATGACACACATCATAGGAATGGAGTTGGCTTATTTATAACGTCTAAATTTAAGAAATATGTGAAAAATTGTATACCAGTGAACGACAGACTAGCAATACTCCAATTAAATAGCAAACCATTTAATGTCAATGTTATCCAGATATATGTACCTACTGCAGAAAAGAAATATGACAATGATGTCGAATCATTCTATAGCCAATTAAAACAGACACTTAAAAATCTAAAAAGTAACGAAGTCACATATATTATTGGAGATTTTAACGCAAAAATTGGCCAAGGCTGAAGATCTGACCTGGTGGGTGTATATGGACTAGGGGAGAGCAATGAAAGAGGCGATAGATTATACCAGTTCTGTCAAGAACATGACATGATAATCGCAAATACATGGTTCAAATTACACAAAAGAAGGTTATACACATGGAAGGGACCAGGAGATAATTCACTACATATGATTAGAAATCAGATTCTGGTAAACAAGAGATTTAAGAATGGCGTCACCAGAGTAATGACATATCCTGGTGCAGATATCGGTTCAGACCATAACTCTGTAATAACTGACATCAAAGTGAAGCTCAAAAAAGTCCAAGAGAGCCCCAAAACACCAAAATTAAATATCTCAATATCCAACAAAACGTTAATAGAAAATGACTTAAACAATGAGCTAAAGAAATCAATAAATGAAAACAACACAGAAATATGGAACACATTTAAAGATCTTACCTTGAAAGTAATAGAAAAATATTCAACAACGTTAAACAGGCACAAAAAACAACAATAGATGACTGATGAAATCCTGGAATTAATGGAGCAGAGAAGGAAACTGAAAGGTAACAAGACAGAATATAAGAAAAAACAGAAACTAATTAAACAAAAATAAAGGTGGCTAAAGAAAAATGGATGGAGGATAAATGCAAGGAATTAGAAAAGTTGAATGAAAAACATGATACGTTTAATATGTTTAAAAAAGTTAGAGAAGTAGCTGGTCTTTATCATAAGAAAACTCCACATACTATAACCGAATCGTCGGGAAAAATGATAATAGACGAACATGAAATTCGAACAACCTGGTGTAATTATATAAGTGAACTGTATAATGATGATAGACCCGAAGAACCGCAGACTTTAGTTGAAAGTGAAGGACCAGAAATACTAAAATCAGAAATACTGCATGCTATAAAGTTAGCAAAGAACAAGAAAGCCGTTGGCCCTGATAACATACCGACAGAGATGTTAAAGCTTATAAATGGAAAGAGCATTGGAATACTGGTCAAACTTTTCAATGATGTTTATTCGACTGGTGATATCCCTGAAGATTGGTTAAATTCCGAATTCATAACACTATTAAAAAAACAACGTCCGAAAAACTGTAGCGATTATAGAATGATAAGCCTTATGAGCCACACTTTGAAAATATTTCTACGCATCATCCACAGTAGAATCAGAGATAAATGTAAAGAAGATCAGGATGAAACATAATTTGGCTTCAGAAATGGACTGGGAACTCGGGAAGCCCTCTTTGCACTAAATGTATTACTGCAGAAATATCGAGATCAAAGGAAAGACGTCTTTGCTGTATTTATTGACTATGAAAAGGCCTTTGATCGAGTACAGCATCACAAATTAATTACAATATTAAAAGATAAAGGAGTTGATAGGCAAGACATACAATTCATTGAAAAGTTATACTGGCGTCAAACAGCGACAGCTTGCATAAACGGAAAATCAACAGAAATATGTAAAATACAAAGAGGTGTCAGACAAGGTTGTATGCTATCCCCACTGTTATTTAATTTATATTCAGATAGAATATTTAAAGAAGCGCTGCATAATTTGGAATGGGGCGTGAAAGTTAATGGAATTCTGATAAATACAATCAGATATGCAGACGATACAGTTATTTTAGGTGATGACATGAATGGATTACAATGCCTTTTAAATGCCATTGATAAAGGGGGAAGAGAGTATGGCCTAAACATAAACTGTTCAAAAACAAAACACATGGTGTTTAGCCGTTTAGCACATCAAGATGCACGATTATATGTTGATGGTCATATAATTCAAAGAGTGTACAGTTTTAAATATCTTTGTTGCCATATTACTGAACAACTAGATCCAGATCAAGAGATAAAATGTAGAATCGAGATAGCCCGCACGACATTTTTAAAAATGAGGTCATTCTTCTGCAATGATAACTTGCAACTTCAACTTCGAAAGCGCATGGTTAAATGCTACATTTGGTCAGTCCTCTTATACATTGTCGAAGCATGGACATTAAAAATATCCACCATTAATCGTCTGGAGGCCTTTGAAAAGTGGCTGCACAGACGTATACTAAAAATTCCATGGACGGCTATGCTGACAAATGTGGCAGTCCTTGAGAGAGCAAATGCTGCTCGCGAGCTGCTTGATAACATCAAATGTAAAAAGATAGCCTATTTTGGACACGTAGTAAGGGGAGACCGATATAATATTCTTCAACTTATTATGATGGGTAAAATCGAAGGACGCAGAGGAATTGGTAGAAAGCAGGCCTCTTGGTTGAAGAATATCAGGGAGTGGACAGGAATAAAGAAAGCTGAGCAACTATTTAGAATAGCTAGAGACAGAGACAGTTTTGCCAATCGCCAACGTCAAGGGGACTTGATAGGACACGTTAAGAAGAAAATATTATTTCCGATAATATAGGGGACTGAATTAGAAAATATAATCAAATTAATTCGAAGGTAAACCCGAATCAAACCTAAGCATCCTGATTCTACCTCGGCTTCTTGCACTGAGACACCTTTATGTTAAAGTAAGGCAAGTGAGTTAAATATTTTAAACCAGGTACAAAAACCGAAAAAAAAAACGAACTCAAAGGGAGCACTAAAGGACGTTAGTGGAAAAAGGAAAAAGCAAAACCGTATTAAAGACATTGAAACCTGGAATAATACAACCATAAAGGGAAAAGTAATTTAAAATGTAGAAGAATTAAATAAATTTGGGATAGTACTCTTGGGACTACGTGACATAAAGAGGTTTAGAAAAGAGTAAATAGATATAGATGGACATTACTCTTTCTACTATTTTGGAGTTTGAAGGAATAAATTAAATTCATACCGACAAATGAATTGGATCGTAGGGTGACTATAAATGAATCAATATCACCAAGATTAATGACGCATAAGAATACAGCTGGAAAATATAAAGTTAGATATAACCTAGGTACATGCACCTGTAGAGGCAACCGAAGAAAATATGAGATAAGAAACAAAGATATAGATATGAGAAACAAACACACCTAATTAAAATGGGTATAGAAACTCAAGATTAGGAGGAAATATAGCAGAAGTGCTGGCTGTATGGAAGATGGAGAAAATAAAATGAATAAAAATCAAGAAATAATGACAGAATTTTGTATAATAAATGATATAACGATCGGAAATACATTCTAAAAACAAAAAATTTATTTAAAAATTCCTGTACAAAAGATATATTAAATAAATTTACACCACAGAACATTTTCGAAATATTTCATCATCAGTGCTATCTGGATGTACATTCTTAGAGACACTAAATACATGGGTATAAACTCTTTAAAAGTTATATGATTTACCTTTATGATACATTTTTAATAATTAAAATTTAGGATGTTTAACCTTAAGTTAATTTTGAATAAATTTTTATTATTAGAAATGTAACTCAAAGTTATCATATAACATTTAAAAGCTTTTTTACCTATGTATTTAGAGGTTTGTCACATGTACATCCAGATAGCACTGATGATGGAATAATTATTCCAAAAACGTTCTTTGATGTATACCTTATATTATACCTTCTACAAAGAAATTTTTAAATAATTTTTTTGTGCATAGTCTACAGCCAATTACAGGAATTTGGTTTCCTTGTGGATTCTAAAAACAATTAAAAGAGGGCAAACATACTTATATGACAGAAAAAAAAGGATACGAAAGTATTATAGACTACATCGTCTAGACGAAAGAAGTGAAACGACTACCGAATGATATAGAAAAGGAAATATTCGCAGAAATAGGCACAATTCACAGATTAGCGAAGACAAAGATAGATTTCCAGTACTAGACATAGAAAAGAATAAGGAAAGAAAACAGTACGAAAGATTACATACAGCTAAGTTAAATTAAGTAATCACTCGTGAACTAGAATAAGCTAAAACGGAACAAGAATTTATAAAATTGCAAGGTTCAGAAGAGTAATGAAATCTAGAAGATATATATGCGGAAAATAAAAGAATCATTTTTCAAAACTGCATAGGAAATATGTGAGATGCAAATATTAAAAAGAAGATAAATAGAACAAGATGGTGGAACGAGAATGTAAAAACAGAATTTAAAAGCAAGAAAGAAACACAGGTAGAATATATAAATACAAAAAACGAGCAAGAGAAAAGAACATTTTATGAACAAAGAGACAAAGTTAAATAATTTATGGGAAAGGCAAAGAATGGAAGTTGGAGATAATTCGGAGCAGCATTAAACTTGAGTTGTAGAAAAAACAATAGTTTTACTTAAACATTATACACAAAAATTTGAACTAAATGAGGAATATGATGGAAGCAATAGCAAAGATGCAGATGTTGGAGAACAAGTATCTGAACCAATCGGTATGAAAGAATTGGAAAAAGCAATAAATACATACAGAATTCATAAATGATTAAAGACAAAGATAGATTTCCAGTAGGTACTAGACATTGGAAAGAATAAAGAAAGACAATAGTACGTAAGATTACGTACAGCTAAGTAGAATGTAGTAAGCACTCGTGAACTATATCAAGCTAAAACGGAACAAGAATTTATAAAATTGCAAGATTCAGAAGATTAATGAAATCTAGAAGATATATCTGCGAAAAATAAAAGAATCATTATTCAAAACTGCAAAGGAAATAGGCGAGATGCAAACATTAAAAAGAAGATAAATAGAACAAGATGGTGGAGCGAGAATATAAAAACAAAATTTAAAATCAAGAAAGAAGCACAGATAGAATATAATAATACAAAAAACGAGAAAGACAAGAGAAAATATTATGAACAAAGAGACAAACTTAAACATTTTTTGGGAAGGGCAAAGAATGAAAGTTGGAGTTAATTCAGAGCAGAATTAAACGTGAGTTATAGGGAAAACAATAGTTTTGCTTAAACATTATACACAAAAATTTATCAAATGAGGAATATGATGAAAACAATAGGGAAGATGTAGATGCCGGAGAACAAGTATCCAAACAAATCAGTATAAAAAAATTGGAAAAAGCAATAAATAAGCTAAAGATAAAACAGCTACCGGAAGTGAATTGACCTGGAGATTTGTAAAATATATTGGACCAAAAGTACAGAAATGGTTACTAAATATCCTTCAAGAAGCATGAGATAAAAGACAATACCGAAGAAATAAGAAGTAAATGTGTTCCTTACGATCCATAGAACCAAGTGCAAAAATTATAGAGCTATTTTCCTGCCATCTCTTTTTTTAATCATTTTCTAGAATTGTAGAGAATAGACTAGGTAATATAGTGGAAAGCAGAATGGAAGAGAAACAAGCAGCTTTTAAAAAAGGTAGAGGGACAACAAATAATATTTTCTTGATAATAAACAATAGAGAAAAAATAGAAATAGTAGAGTAATTAAATCAACTTCACAGGACGAGCACTAAAGAAAGTGATAATATTCGAATAACTTGGAGTTAGAATAACAGGATGAGGAAAACATTAATATGGAGATCGCAAATATAATAAAAGAAAAGGGCCAAAAGCAAACAACAAATAAAATTATAATAAGAAAAAATGAGATACAAAGAAATACGATTACATGTGTATCCAATACAATATGTATAATATAGCCAAACCAGTAATACTGTGCTCAAGTGAAACATGGATAAGACAACTTAAGTACGACAGTAAGGAAATGCAGCAGAGATGAACTATAGGAAAATAGCAGAAATAACAGAATTTGATAAAATTAGAAATGATAAAATAAATACCAAATTAAAACACGATAATAACCACCTCAAATGTTGGTATGGACATCTCTCAGTGGGCATCAGGTATCTCCAGATGGGCTCTTCTTTGTTTCTACAAATGTATAAAATATTTCTAAAACATTTTAAATATTAAATATACATCCTCTGGTCCAGACGACATTCCTATCGTATTATTAAAGAAATTATAGATTCTTATACACTTATAACTTAGACGGTTTTAGATCTCATCGTTCTACACCAGGTAATTTGGTAATTTTACAATCACATATTTTCGACTCTATGGCCTGTAAACAAGATTTCATAGCAATGCTTTTGATGTCGAAGGAGCCTTTGACACGGAACTATTTAAAAATCTGTAATACTCCAAAATCTTCAACAATGTGGACTTGGCGGAAACATATACTAGTTTGTGCAGAATTTTTCAGATGATAGAACTTTTAAAGTTACTTTAAACGGAAACTGTCATCTGCTCGTATTTAATATAATGAAGTATCACAAGGTTCTGTTATAAACACAACTTGTCTGGCAATTAATGATATAGGTAAAATTATTCATCCCCCAGTTAAATACGCATTATGTGCTGATGGCCTTGTACCCTTTTTCAGAGGAAAGGATATCGAAACAAACTGTCGACTAATTCAAACAACCATTGATAATACAGAAAGATGG